>JAUTDX010000669.1:0-93024 GCA_030844895.1 Ambrosia x helenae | reverse complement strand
CACCATTGTAAGGAAAGAAACATGAGAATAAGTTTTATTTTTATTGACTTCAAGACCACTTATGCGTGACGTGTTTAAAACTTGCCAATTTATCATATTATTATATTTTTGTTGGATAATTTTTTTTTTTATGTTTCAAAAAAAAAAAATCCCTAAAGAAGTTTGTGTGTTAGAAGTTAACATAGAAAGAGACTAGACATATAATAAAGTTAAACTAATGGTTTAAAACCCGAGCCCATCTGAATTTTTCTTTATCTTGGGCTACCATAAATAGTTGACTATGAACATTATCCCAATGGTTTAGAAGGTGGCCCACATTTGGTTTGCTTCTTTCTATTAATGTTTTTTATTTCAAAATACAACACACACACATGGGCTTGGCTTAAACGAAATAAAAAAAAGTTTGAGTTGAGAACTACAAAATTTCACAAGTAGAAACATGTTCAATTCACCAATAAATTTATTAAATGCAAAAACTATAATTTACTAATAAATTAAAGACCATTGATGAATACACGTATATGAACACTTTGGCATTTTCATAATAAACGTAATTGTACTTAATAGAAACTACATTGTATAAATTCAGAATTTGACCTGCCACCATGTAAAACGAATAAATATATTTAAGTAATAATGACTAGTTAAAAAATCTCGTTTGTTTGAAACTAATCTTCAAATTATAATACGCTATAATTTCTATTTTACAAATTAAGAAAAATCTCATTTTGAAACTAATCTTATAGTTATAATATGCTATAACTTCAATTTCTATTTTAGATTTAAGAAAAAAATGCATTTACTGTAATTACTCGAAAAAAAAAGTGAACCGAATTCTTTTTAGTGTCCTAGAAAATAAAATGAATAGTACTCAAAACGCCTAAAAAGACAAGAAATTCGCTTTTATGTTTCACAAACACCAAAATCTTGCATCCACTTACTAATCCTTGCAAAATCTTACACTCAGTACATCAATTTCTACCAGCCTTCAAACACAAACTATTCTTTCACTGTGAAAAGTCAAACAAAAATGTCGATTCTAACATCACAACACGGATAGTTTCACGAAGGAACGGCCACCTGAGCTGCAAGAGAAAAGGTCAAAACAAGTATTGGTTACACATGTGAAGTAATGGATCAAAACGGTTCAGGTTAAAACGGGTCATTGTAGAATGGGTTGGAATGGGCTATAGATTGACTCATTGTCATTCCAAATTAAGGGTGACCTGGAAACACTACTTTGTCCAGTTATTATTACTTTCTAACATAACTAGTGCATTAATTACTTAATTATGAATATAAAAATAATATTGTTACAATACCAAATCACTAGGTTATATTTGCAGAGAATGTTGTTCTGGAAAGTGGAAACTATTTAGAATGAGTAACTTACGTGTATTCAGATTAATGTTCATAAACCGAGCGTTCATTTGGTTCGGTGTTAATGTAACAGAACCTTCAATGGCCTGATCCTGCTCGACATCTATTGGATCATAGAAGTATAACATCGTCTGTCACAATTAAAATAAAACAAAATTAACAGCAAAATATAACAACACGTACCGCAATTACAAGTGGCCATTTTGACATGTTAAATTATGAACGGGCCGATTTGAGTTATGTACTAATTCTAACAGGTCAAATGAGTACTTTCTTAAGAAAAAAAAAAGAAAGAGATAAAAGGGTTTGGGTCAATGTGACCCGCCTTGTACTAAAAGTTCCCCACTTTAACCAGTTACCCACCCATTTGACCCGTTACCCACAACAGTGTACCTGTTGCCAATGTGTAGAAGGATTTTCAGGTGCAGTGGAAAGAACAAGTGCATCAGAAGGGTTTGTTTCGGTCGACTCTTCAAGAGATAATGATGCATCATTATTAGCAGGTCCACTAAACGCAACATCAAACCAAAATGCAAACCCATGCAAAGGAGCTGAAACAAAAAAAGAATTAATCTAATTACTGTAAATGAAGTTACCAAAATAAAAATATACCTTAAAAGTGTTTGAAAGGGACTTTACCTCGCATCATAGATTGAAGTTTAAAGCTTGTTGTGACTGATTCTAGTTCTTTACTTGTGATTTTATAGCAATCCACATGCTTTATCTGTTCCAGCAAAACAAAATTTCAAATATATGACAAATTAGACATTAATAGTAATATTTTAAATTGAAAATAGGTTGTGCTAAAGCCATTGACAAGAAACTAACCACATGTGGCAATGTAGCAACATTTTCACTACTGATTGTCTCAACACATGGCCCTTCAAAGGCACACTGCTTTGCTAAAGGCAACATTGGAGACACTGCAATATACCAAATTTAAACATACATAAAATTAATAATTGTACACATATATGAGTTGGGTAAGTAAATTTCGGATTAACTTTTTACTCACTGTCAATCCCGTAGACATTCCTCCAGAAGTCAATACTCTCTGAATATCTCTGCGGATGGGTAACAAGGGCCATGTATAGCTGCAGGAAATACAACAAAGGTTATTAGTAGCTACAAGATTTAATCCAATTACATTGTTCAAAGGTTTGAAATGCTGACAATAGTGAAGAACTTAGATATACCACTGCATTTGAAGGAAGCATAAGACCGCCAGGCTTTAACCAGCGGTCTCTGGCAATAATAACACTCTCAAGCATGCTCTATAACACATCAAAAATACTAGTTATAAAAATATAATAATAAAATTGAGAAATATATATAAAAAATAGAACTGGTACCTCATGGAGAAGCATATAACCCATCCATTCAGAAACTACAACATCAACCTCTTCATCATTTGAACATCCTGCATGAAGACAATATGATGTCATAACTTGGATGATAAATATTTTTATAGAACTTTGATCACAGCTGAAGTACAAGAATCATTTGGTGTTGTTTATGAGATTGTACCTCAACACGTTTGTGTAAAACAATGATTCTGTCCGAGAGGTTATTTGCCTTGACAATACTTTCCGCCTATTTCAAAATTCAAATATAAAACTAGATTGAGAACCATCCTATAAAATACTATGCCAAACTGCTAGAAGTGGCGAAACATACCTGCAAAGCTATCTCACTGGCATCTATTGCATAAACCTGGTAAAAAAAAGTCAGTTCTATAAGTAAAAACGTATAACGTTTACTCATCAAAACCATTGTTTATTTCCTAAATAATCTTACTCGTTTTGCTCCCGCTTGAGCACAAAATATTGAGAGGATTCCTGTGCCACAGCCAACATCTACTACAACCTATGATACCATAATATTATGGTTGACCAAAATGTTAAATAGCTATATACCATAATCTGACATGAGCACAAAAAAAAGCATGTTGCTATTCTTTTAACAAGAAAACCCAACCAAATTCTAACACATAATATAAAAATAAATAAATTATTTATTATATGTTTTTAATATGTATCATGCTGTTTACTTGAAACACTCCCCCTATTGAGGAAAGTACTACAATCTGATATGTTCTTAATATCTCAAACTATTAATAGAAAACCAATTTATAAATGATATAAAATTAAAACAAAAATACTCAAGTTTTTTCTTACTTTGCCTGCAATATGACTCTGATGTTGTAAAATAGCTTTCCTGTAAGTTCCTGTCCTCACATGATCCTGCAGAACCAAACTGAAAGTGAGACACATTCGACAAAATTGATTATCGCTTGAAAAGTCATAACTGAAAGTGTATCGTCTACCACTATACACAGCCAAATTTCATCACACCAACTGTCACAACATGCCGAGATATTCATGCTATATAAGTGAGAACAGTCTTTTCACTGTGATCCACATATAGCAACGAGCTTAACGTTCATATCAAGAACCAAAACACATATTGGGCATTTTCCAGTTTTGTCTTTCTTACTCTAGTGGTAAATTAATTATATCTTGATACTCTGACTACATCAGATAGTTCTACTGATTATTGTTCATGCATACATGGTTACACATTCTAAATACGATACTCATTATTTTGATTAAAATAAGAAATATCGGTATGTTATATTACAAATGCTATCTATATGTTCATGTCCTACATTCATACAAATCAACAACAAATGTCCAAGTTTTCAGGTTAAAACATAAAGAAAACCAACTGTAGTAGACAGTATGACAGCTGATCCACGGTGTATTAGTCATGCCAAGTTTTGGACAATATATATAACTTAACTTTGATTTTCAAGTCAACAGTCCTACACGTCCCTGCAGATCCATGACGCGTCAAATTTTGAGAACAAGTGCCGTGTTTAAATTGAGCTTTTGATCACTTCAAAATTATAACATTTTTATAAAGTAAAACAGATAATCTATAAACTAACCTAATAAACTCAATGTGACTCATTAGTCATCTGTTATTTAACTTGTGCCAAGAGTCAAGACCCCACCTTACTCCTTAATTTGTCTAACAGTTAGGTGCTGTTTGTTTTTAAAGAGGTAAAAGGTCTGCAGTCTGCGGACCACATCTGCATACATCTGCAGAAGAAGAGTTGGACAAAAGATCTGCAGTCAGCAAGAAGAAGACTGTTTGTTTGTTAACATCTGCAGCGTAACCTAATCATAACCATAACCATAACCAACCACAACCTACTATAACCATAACCAACCACAACCTACCATAACCATAACCCACCAACACCCATCATAACCACCACAACCCACCATAACCAAAACCTACCACAACAGTAAGCACCCTTACTGATCAAATGCCACATAACAATTCCATCATAATCATATAAAGATATAAATATATCAAATATGCTATAATAAGAAATTCTCACTGAAAAAATACACGATGAGTCATCATTTATCAAACGTGACATGACAATAACAAGACATCAATTAGAGTAAATATAATAGTATTGGATAACAGGCAAGTAACAACTCTAGATTTCAAAAAATAGATAACATAAAAACGTAAAACGAATCGATTCATCGATAGAATAAGAAACACCCATCATAGCAGGTGAGACGAAACCTAAAACATATTATAAAGCACTGATGAAGAAAATAGGGGTGGAAAAAAAAGCCTACCGATCTGTGTGTTAAAGAAGAAGTACCAAGGTAGCGGCGGAGGGCAACGGGAGGAGGAGTAGAGGCAGCGGAGGGGAGGAGGAGAAGAAAAAATGGGAAGAAGAAGAATGGGGAACCTCTGATGATATTGAGAAGAGAAGGAAAAAAATGAGTAGAGGTGGGAAGAGGTTAGAAGACACAGGTCCATGTCTTCACCAAGAAGTGGTCAGTAAGACTTTTTGAGTAAAAGGTGTTCCGAAAAACAAACCATCTGCAGACCCTAAATGTCTGTGCGCGTCTGCGCGGCGCAGACAAAAGAGGTTAGAAGTACTTCTTGAGAAAAAACAAACACCACCTTAAAGTTATGACTGGCAGAAGAGAGGGATGTTAAAAAAGATCCTCACACTGTTAGAAACCAATCTTTTTACAGATGCTAATATAATACATATTCATCAAGATTTTGATGACAACAGATTGTTATCTGAAACTACGAATCCTCCCCATAGCTATACCTGATCAAATCAATAGTATTCCACTACCATAACAAAGAGATATGAACCCTAAACTACAAACTTTGACCGCAGAAAGAGATGTATAAGCAAAATTGCAATATCATATAGATTTATATAGTAAACAAAATTAACAAAAAAAAAATACAGAATTAGGGATACAGAACAGTAAAGAACATACAATAAACTATAAGAATAACACAAAGAAAATCAACTAACTATTGCAGGGTGATATATCAAAAACAAAACAAAACGAGCAATAAACGACATGTATGAACAAAATCAGGGATATTAAACAGTAAAGAACGTACAATAATAAACTATTACAAGAATAACATCAACAATGCAGGATGATAATAACTGATACAATATCACAAACAAAACAATAATAATAATAACAGTAAGAGTACCTTGAGCATATCTTCATGAACACTAACATGAGAATAATGGTGAAAGTAAGCCTTCTCATCATCCGTACAATTAGGAGGTGATTCAATTACAGGCCGCGGGCTTATCGGTGACCTGCGACGGTTTCTCCTCCTCCGTGGTCTTGTGCCTCTGCGGTGGCGGACGGTGGTGTTGGTGTTAGTGCTACTGCTGTTACTCTCTTCATCAACTGATGGTGTATACGATGACTCTTCCATCTCTTCTGTCTTCTTTCTTTCTTTCTAACGGTTTTTTTTGGTGGTTGTTTAAGGGGACCCACTTTATTTATAACTGATTTTTAAAAAAGTTGTTACGCTTGGTAACCAACTAATATGCGCGTGTGTGATTATTCTTCACTCTAGTTATGTGATTGTAAACTTGTAACGTACAAAAATAATATACAATACGTGTTTAACAGTGGGGACAAACCGATTTTTAATAAAATAGCTGATACACTTTACGGAGCATTTTAGTGGGTATAACTTCTTCAAGTTAGGTGTACTCGTTATGGTTAACGAAAGGGAAAAGGCAAAAAGTAACGTGTGCGGTTAATTTGATTAGGTTAATATGTGAGTTTATTAAAAAAAAAAGAATTAAAAATGAAATAAAAATAAATAAAATGTTTTGGGGTGAGTTTAGAATGAAAGAAAAAGTTGTGGTCAAATTAGATTATGAAGAAAGTATAATGTAGCACTAGTGTAGTTAGAACAAACACATGGAAAAGCAATTTGATCAATTTAGGTCCTTTTAATTAAAATTTATTTTGGTTAATTAATTTGTATCACTTTGTAGCTCTAAACTTCTTGTGGTGTTTTGACTTTGTTGATGGTCAGTTTAGGACTTATTAATGTCGACGGAGTGGAGCTGGATACAACTTGGTAACGTGTGGGATGGTTCATTTATTGATTATGGTTTGTTTTTGCTCACCCCTGATTCTACTTATATAGAATCCCGAACCCAAACACGACTTTGCATAATAGTTCTTTATTCTTATTCAAAGCTTAGTAGCCCTTCATGTGAAGTCAGGCACAAACACCCTTGATCTTTCCAAAGTGGCACATCCAGCCCCTCACTTTAGCAACTAGTTTCAGTAGTTTGTCCTAAATTTTTAAATGAGAGAAGTAAAGACAGTTACATAAACCACGTGACAACTTAACCAAGAGTAGCGAGAGTGTAGCTGTTAATAATTATACTCTTGTTTATGTCAATTAAAAATGATGGAAAAGACTTAGTAAATGGCATATAACATATTTCATGTGTTAATATATTATATTGAAGGCCAAAGTGTCAAACAAATTGCAAATTCCACAAATTCAATAATGTTTTATTGTTACAGTACTGTTATATAGTTATTATCTATATTTATACTATCTTAATATACAACTTTTTGAAATAAAAAGGTAATTTTACCATAAATTAAGACACTTAAGTGAGTTTTGCGTTTCTTAAAGTTAGGGTGAAATTACCCTTCTATCTTTATACTTAACATATATATTAGAATTTATAAAGCTAGAACTCTCAAACATATTTTGTTTCACGTCGTTAAAGATTGCCAAAGAAAACCCTCATAAATAGAAAAGTAGAGTAACTTACTAGAGTTTCTTAGGGTTTTAATCAGCTGCGTCGATGGGCCATTTGGCCTGTTTAGTTTTAACTTTTTTTTTGTTCATAGGTTGGTTCAGTTTACAAAACCGAAAATTTTGGTTATGCTTATGTCTCAAAACCGAATTGAACCACCCTGGGTACACTCGTACAATCAACAACCCATTTGATCACGCAGTCAGAGCGCGCTCTAGTATATAAAAATAGGTATCAAAGTAATTATTATTCGCTATGAGTGTTATCAATTTGCGCCCTTAATTATACTAGTTTCATGACTATTTACTTATATTTTTTTTTTTTACTTAATTACTTTTACGTAATTTATAAGTGAAAATTGAGACAAACCCCATATACGTATCTAAATTTTGTTGTTTCTTATAACAAAATTTAGATAAAAATAACTACATCTCAAAGGTGTTTTCAATTTTTTTTCTAAAACATAATCTATTAACCTATTAAAAGCTATAATAAAAATTTGATAGATACCAAAATAAAAACCGAACGAAATAAAATAAGATGTGTGCTAGGGTGCCAATAATTGTATATAGAGCTCATATAGTCATATGTAACCCTATTATACATACAATAAACATGTTACATGCACTATCCATAGTGATTTTATTAAACATGATAACGATGCCGATCGTGAGATTCTAGCATCCTTTCTCTCAGTTTTTTTCAATCATCTTGTGTCACACTAGGCATTCCGATATTTTTCACCATCAAGATTGGTGTTTCTTAGATCGTGTGACGGGCGGGCAAAAGAACGAGTATGAGGGGAAGCTGAAAAATTCTTGGGGTGAATCTTCTTGAAAAGAGCCGGGAAGCAGCATATCTTTGAAGATGCATCATGATGGTCGCTTACTAACGTTGTACTACGTTCATCGAACGTTGCATTGTTGATATCATTGTGATGGAGCTTGGTCAATAGGTAAGCTTGAGCAAAGGCTGAACCAGAACCAGCCATTGACACCAAATAAGGGAAGACGGGTTGGTATGGTTAAGTTGGGGTGGTCTCAAGTATGAGCCATGACCTTGTGGGATGAGTATTTATAGAAAAATTACTGACCAATTTATAATACTATATTTTGTTGTTGATGTTGAGAAATTGTTCTTTTTTTCTTTTCTTTTTGTCTTTTATTTTTAAATTTAAACTAAAGAACTAAAGATGTGTTAGATAGAGACTAGACAAATAATAAAGTTTAAACTAAGCTAATTTATGCCATGTGGATTTTCTTTATCTTGGGCTACAAGAAAATTGACTCTTGAAATCCAATAGTTTAGAAGGTGACTCGCATTTGGCTGCCTCTTTTGAATTTCTTTTAATACATATACACATACAAATATGGGTTCAAATAAGAAAAAAAAAGTTAATTACAAAAATTTCAATCAGATCCAAATGATTCTCATTTCAACCTAAGCCTATAACCAGAATATATCATAACTTCCGTTTTAAAATTAAGAAAAAACTATTCACTACAATTACTTTATTTTTTAAATTTTATAAACAAAAAAGTTACACTTCTAGAAAAGAGACTGAATAGAAGAAAAAGGCATTCAACAACGCAAAAAGATAGGAAATCCCCCCTTAACAATCGATACATCAACCAACTGTTGTATTCTATATTTACTCGTATCTTGGAATTATGGAAATTATTTCATTTTTCAACACTTCAAAAAATATATTGGGTGTAGTTGTTTTTGTAATGTAAGATTAAAAAAAACATTTTTATGTAATGAACTAATGACAAATGGTCACATTTATGCACATTGTTAAATATAAATGCAACTCTATTTTTAGCAAAACTTATATCTGAATAAAGTTGTGTATTCATTTTTGTTAATGAAAAGTAAATACCGTTTAAAAATTATGTAGCTTTTTTATCCATTATTAAGCATTTAAGCTATTAAATATAAAGTAGTAAAGAAACCAAAGGTGGAAACAAACAAACAAACAAGCAAACCCTTACGGGACTCAAATTGGGTTCTTGTAGAGTATAGATCTTGAAATATGTAGATTTTCTATTAAATATAAAGTTGATTTATAAAAAGAAATGAACGAAAGGTGAAAAGAAACAAAAATCCGACTAAGCTGACATACATGTTAATAATTGTTTCTATTTCTGCCAATATATATAAAATATAATATAAACATTTAGTGCCCCAGGAAAAATGGGCCTCGGCCAGGGGTGTGGCAAAAGGGCTAACCTGGTTACATCTTACATTAATAACAATGGCTACAAATGCAGTTAATGGACAAGCTATGTGACATGTCAAAACATATTAGCATGATTACAAAAGCTACGTATTAAGTTTTATATTAATTGACAGATTTAGGAGCAAATGGGTCACATCTATTCTTTTCTAAGATCCAAATACAAAATTTGTTGATATCTCTGCCTGCAAATGCTTTACAAACAAGACATGATTAGATGTCCAGAACTCAATTTTATTTGGAAGAAACTCTACAATGTACATTTCTTCTTTATTTCTTCACCTTCTGATTACAAAAGATTAAAAAAAAGGTATGACAAACCAATTCTCTAACCACCAAATCAAATACCATTTGATTTGGTGAAACTACACATGCAGAAAAGAAAGAGCTTGAAACAGCAGAAGTACCACCCCACTTTAACTTTCTGGCATAGGATTCATTTGCTTCTGGGGACTTTGTAATTGATCGTTTTCATCCGTTTTTGGGTCATCAGCCACGGTATTGGAAGATGTGTATATAGGGATCCACAAAGTATGTGCCTTTTTTGATGATACAGAAGGCAGCGTACGACATAGCCACGAATCTGATGGTGATTTTGGCAGTGGCGGGGGAGCAAGGTGCTGAAAAAGCTTTGGTTCATAACCTTTCAGTTTCTGCTTACCTTTAACATCATCAAACAGTTCAAATTCAGCATCAGGATCTTTACACTTTCCTGCTTTCATGTCATGTTTTGACTCATCAGCAGGCATGTCTGACTCCAACGGTTCACTGAAGCTGGATTGCGCTTTTGAACATGATGGACCTGAATTATCTTTTGGAGATTCGGCTATTTGAACAGTATCAATATAAACCGTCTTCTCAGTTATGGATTCTTGGCTGTCTGTTTCTGTAATTTCATCTGTGTTCTTCTTATCAGCTAATAAATCCCAAAAGCTTACACCCTTTTTCTTTGAACTTGAATCACTTTGTTCAGAAACAATAGACTGAAACGACCCGCTGAGATCAACTGACATCCCAGGTCCACTAAAGCTTATACCATTTTTCTTTGAACTTGAATTGCTTTGTTCAGAAGCAATAGACTGAAACGACCCGCTGAGATCAACTGATATCCCAGGTCCACTAAAGCTTATACCATTTTTCTTTGAACTTGAATTGCTTTGTTCAGAAACAGTAGATTGAATCGACCCGCTAAGGTCGGCTGAAATCACAGGTCCTTGCAGACGTTTGTACAGTGTTGATCCTTCTAGGTGTGCATGTTCACCACATGATCTATGCTTATATACACCAATCCTGGCAGGCTAAGATCAAAAGAATAAAAATATTTAATCAGTAATTATTAGTGAAATAACAGATTATGTAAGAAAAAAATCCAAATAGATTATAGATACCTCACTATCAGTTTCTCTGAAAGAACTACTAGAAGAAGAGCTAGCATGAGTTTTATTTGCAGGAGAATATGGTAACTTGGCCTGCATACACATCCCATGAACTGGATTTACCGAACGAAAACGTGGAATTAATCCACAAAATTTAGATGACTTAAATCCATGTTCAGAACACTCATTATCACTGTCATAATCATCATGTTCTTTTTTATCATCATGAACAACATCCTGGACTTTATCATGATTATCATCCATTTTCCCTAACTTCTTCACTTCTTTCGGCTTCTCTTTAACCGCGATTTTCTTGAAAGTATCTTGAGGTACCTCTGCAGCCACTGCTCTTGCAGCGGGAAGAAAGCGAGCCAACTTGAAATCCCTCATTTTCGGCTCAGCCCGAAGAAGCCCAGATGATTTCACATCTGTTCCCAATCCAATTACACCACTTCCACTACAACTACTTAACGACGTTTCACCTGGTGAAAGCGTTTCAACTGCATCCATATACGCTTCACCAGAACATTCTTTCTTTCTTGATTTTGAGCATTCACCTGTAAATATCTTTATAGGTTTAAAAAACCTACTTGAATGAACCTTTGGAAGACTAGGAGGGCTTTCCACAACTAGAATCTGTTTATTCTTTTCATTCTTGGGCTTTCCAGGACTATGTTCCCACCCGAAAGGTACGCTTCCTGAGTTCATCATCGAGTTTGATGCTGACTCAGTTTTACAAGATTCTGTTACAGGTTTGTTAACTGGAAGACAACTTTCATTTTTTCTGTTATCATTCTTCTGTGAGGATGTCATCGATGATGCGAATCGCCTCACAGACAGAAGCGGCCGAGTAATATTCAATCCCTTATTATCCATCAATATCAAAAACAGTTTGATTAAATTTGCTGCATCAAAAGACAAGAACAGAAACAGTTTGATTGAATATTACCATAAAGATATAGAATCAGTAATACAATAACAAAGAATAACTTAGTGCATGAAGTGACTAAACCCTAATATTATGTAATCTTTATGTTTTCTAATCAACTGATGCGTTTAACAAACTTCAAAGTAATCAAGAACAACATCATGAACAACATTACATACAGTTTTAAACATATTCACACAAATTTCTTTAAAGAAGACACAGTAACCGATTAAACATATGTGTAATGGATGAATTATATACCTTAAATGTGGGAAGAACTGATGAATATGGTTGAATGAAGGGTTGATGATGAAGAAAAGAGAGAAAAACTGTGAATAGAACGTGTTTTAATGGATTGATTGCGTTAATATACACAATCTGTTAGTGGAATATGACTGCAATTTCTTGAGGTTGAAGATGATGATGATGATGATATTATGAGCATGGATACGTACGTGACTTCCTTCTATTTATATAGTTGTGTGAATTTTAAAATTAGAGGAAAGATCCGGTACAAATAGCTTTTTGGTAAGAACTGTGAGAATCAAAGGAGGGTATTTTTTTTAATTTTTTTTTTAAAATTTTTTTTCCCCATATTGTTAAACATGTATTATAGTATTGAAAACTAAAAAAAAAACAAAAAAAAAACAATTGGTGTAGAGTAATTACGTGTAGAGTAATTACATAATTACTCTAGTGTAAACTAATGTATTTACCCTAATGACGTAATTACACTAAAAAAAAATTTTTTTTTAATTTTTTTTTTGTATTATTCATCTAGAAAGAATGTTTAAGCACATGGGAAAAAAAATTCTAAAAAAAAAAAATTTTACCCCCTTTGATTCTCACAGTTCTTACAAAAAAACTATATGTATTTGATCTTTACTCTTTAAAATTAATAAACGTTGTTTTTAGTTTACACATTTTGATATTGAGAATTTAGGGCGAGATAATGTATAAAGCGTTTTTATCGTATTAACTACTAAGCTTAAAATATGCTCCTTTTGTTTTGGGGCTGTGATGTTTTTAGCAATCCACACTTGCAACTTGTCTCTTTCATCTTCCCCGTCACCATCCCACCTGCAACATCATCACTAGCTTTCCAATCGATAACCACTGAACATCAACCATCATCTGCAGCTCGTCGCTTCATAACCGGTTAACCACCTTCAGCCGCCATCGTTCACCACATATTTGAAAAGCATCCACCACCACCGAATCGATGGTCAACACAACCTGCATAATTGCCTACACCTTCTGACGTCGAAACACTCATCGTAATACCGTAACCTCTACGTAATCAAAATTACACACGGCCAAATCCAAAATTATGCATAACCAAAATCAAAAACTATGCACGGCCAAATCATAATCACACACCCTTTACACTGCTTCATACGCTTCGCAGTTAACAGTCCTTTGTATCTTAAACTTTCTCTACACACCTATATGAAAAAGTTTTATATTAATCGTATGGAGTAGGTGATGTGATTTTAATGTTCGGGATGTAATCATGTAAAGCTTCTTTGTTTTTGGGTGTTTCAGTTAAGCAACTTGTTTGCCCTTTTTTCTATATATAGATGTGGAAGTTTTGTTGTTCAAAAATCGGTGTATTTCTGCATTCTCTAGAAATTATTATTTTGCTCCTAATGTGAAACAAACATGTATGTCCAAGCTTAATCAGACAACCATATATGATCCAGGCATCCTAAGGCATAAATGTGTAGACCTTGTTACGCGTATTGCTTTAGTCCAAGCTTAACACGCTTACTTAAGGTATACATCACCAACGTTACGCTCCAATGGTGCCCTGACACGTAAAAGTGTTCCATGAGTCGAGAACATATGTGATGTCCCCACTACGTTCATCGTCAATTGGTCATGGGTTGGTGAATGATATGAGTAAATACGATCAAAATTCAAAACCTTCTATCCCAAATTCAAAAAGAGCATCACACAAACTATAGAAAGATAACTTAAAAAGGCATTAAATGAGTATAACCAAAGATAAATAACTAGACACTATATCATGTTGTATATGCATGCCAAGTCTGCATATAATAACCAATAAATTACGTTATTGTCCCTTCAGCATCTTTATAAACAAAGCTAATTTCCACCTCAGATGCTGACCAATTTCGAATAAAACATTTCACGTCTTGATAACGCGACCTTTGTACTGCCCCCTTCGAATCACAAAATCATCAGGAGGTTGAAATTCTTCCAACCATGCAACTTCTGAGTCGTCTACTTCAATTGTACCTTCAAAACAAAATAAAGATTACTTTTTGACTTTTTAGGTCAAACATAACACTTTGACTTGTGTTATCTGGAAGGAGATATATACGGAACAACTTTGCATATAAGAGGTAAAGAAACTAAATTTACCAGGAAGAGTATCTACTGCAGTTGACCGCCGAAAATAGGTGCAGTGCCGCCCATCCTCTGACGAGTAAGGTGGTGACAAGATGTCAAAGATTGCACATGGAGTTAGGGCACGAAAACAATGGATGTTACCGCCAGTAGTTGGGTGCAGAATTGTGGTCCCACACGGGCCCGTCATCACACCGTCTTTAACTTTTTTTGCAGGTCTCGGTGATGAAAAATCTATAAAAATAAATTAAAATGAGACAATACTGATAATGAAGTACCACCATTGTCCTTTTATTGATTGTCATGTTACTCAACTTCAACATTGGATAGAGTTACTAGAGGCAGCAAAAAGAACGGGACAGGTAAGTGTTAAGTTGACGGTTGACCTGGAAAACTTTTATCAAAAATTCTAAATCTGTTATCATAATTAGTGTGTCAAATATGATTATGAAAAGTATATTACTCTTAGTAATGACATATATTTAATTAAAAATACAATTTAGGAGACTTAATGAATCACTAAAACTACACTTTGGGTGACTTTTGACCCGTTTGATCCAGCAATTCCTTTTTAGCTATTACTTTGGTTACGGGTGTTTCACGTCTACTTTCACCCATTAGAGATGAAACATACATGAACCCATTTAAATGTTGCCTCTAATAACACTATTATTCAGTATTATGTTATGTAGGCATAATAGATGGGCAGCCGCTCCGTTTTTACGCCTTTTCAATTGCATTACTGATTCATCAACAAAATACGTATACTTGTGTGATCATATCTGTGTATTTCATTTTTGTGCAACTACAGTCAAATATACTAGATCAATTTTAAGCAAAGGAACAAGGGGAAGAACAATTCAAAAAAAACATTAATCACCACAACCACAATGTGTACTATGTCATATAATTAAACTAGAATTGTAGAACCATGATTTAGCTAGAATGGGTATGCATACGTATAACTATGTATGTTTTACTTGTGATCAACGAACCTAGAGCTTTGATGCTTTAGTTGTCATGAAATAAATTGTTAATGGTGTTGATTATAGTTCACAAGATTCCTAATTTCATTATTACAAAGAAAATCCTGGATTGTTATTGTATTATAATACATATTTTTAAGAGATAAATGCGAAGAAAGGTAAACAAAAAGCCCAAATATGATAATTTGGGGTGTGAGTAATTTACTCTCATATATAAAAGTAAATTTTGAATTACAGTTCAATTTTAGAAAGAAAAAAAAATCCCTAGTTCTAGAAAGAACTTTCACTACTTGACTACTTCCGATGAGAGAAAAGGTTACTCTTACCTAGACCTGCCAAAGCGAACCCGTAAATTTGATTTTGGGCTATTATGATTTATGGGTACTTAAAATGACATATTGGATTACTTTGGGCCATATTATATATATCAGATATCTTCTGATAGGGTTTATAAGGGCTGACTAAAAGGAAAAGAGTATTCTGTCAGATATGATTGGGCAGTACCAAACACTTTACGGGTCAGAATGTCCGTTTCTCACAGGTATGAGACCCAGAATGCATTGGCTTATCCCAATTTTGACCCGTATAGTGTTTGGTCCTGCCCAATCTGATCTGACAAAATACATTATAATGATCCGACTTTAATTGTGAGATTGCATAACGTTAGGTACAGCGTCGGCGACTTCTTAGATCATTAAACATTATTCTCTAATCACCTCAGACAACAGTCAGTTTCAGTTTTATATTCCGCTCAACTAAAGCAGTATCATATCCGATGGTCGAAACCGACATCTCGAGGTAGAGGACCTAAAGACTACGAATATGAAGACAATGAGGATTGCTTGAAACCAGTTGTTCTCATGACAGCTGAATTTGTTCAAAAAAGTTGTATGATTTGTGAGTCATGTATTCTATGTCTACACCCCTCTCTCCCTTCTCAAGCTTGCTACTGGTAATCAAACCCTTTTCTTTTCTTATTTCATCTATTTATTAGCATTTTCACATTCCTTATATCCTATTTAGTTTTGGGGTTTGTTTTTTTAACTTTCAGATGTCAGTTAAACTTAAGTTGATCAAACCCATTTGTCTATGTTAGCATTAATTTTACTGCAGTCAAATCCCTATTTCTATACATTGTGACGTACCAGAGGGTGGGGGTTCATCAAGCCAGTCATATGCTTGTACTTGCATTGATCCGTACAAAAGCTTGCTAAAAACCGTCATTCCAGGATGATTATGAAGGGGAATGATGGACGAGGGCGGCATGCAAAATATCCCCATCTAGAATAAAAAGTATACATATTTGATAACTCAGTCTATAATATAAGAAAAAAAATGTGAATCTTTTTAATTTTTGAACTTACAGTGAAGCTGTCAGACTCATGAATATGGATATATTTAATTGGTGGCAAAGATCGGTTGGGCCCATTGAGTTCACTTACGGGACCTGTCCAGTTACGTACTAATTGTGCTTCCTGCTCCAGCCCTACATCTGTAGCTTTGATTTTATCTGGTCCAAATTCAAAGTAGAAAAACTTCAAGGTTAAACATAACAAAACAACTTAATTAATTAAATAAAAATCGGGATAGCATCGCATTTTGTATCCATAGACAAAATTTACTTTGCTGACGGAAGTATATGAATAATATGATACAACATTTAGTGCTTACACTGGTGACATATGTACACTAGTGATTCTTAAAGGATCCAATGGTACAAAGCTCATTGAATATGTATACGTAAGAACATATTTGTGCATATGTATAGATTAGCACATATACACACATAGAGGGGTTGATATAAGAAAACCAATTAGATTTAACCGGCCATCCCTAAGTTTAACCGTCTGATTATCATATCTGATCTTTAGATGGTAACAGTCGCTTTAAAGGCTCATATACCTCCAAATACCCCATATATCAAATTCACAATAAATGTATATTAATAATAATTACTACTCTATGAACATTCGAAACATCTGTAATTCATTATAGATGTGATATGTCTTTACTCGTGATATGTCTTTACTTGTTAATGATACCTCTCAATAACTTGACATATATAATTAAAATGCTTAGCATTTCAGTATTTTACAGAAAAAGTAAGAAACAAATATCTAGCCTTAAAACGTTACCTAAGAGGGAACGGATTTTTTCAAGAGCGTCTTCTGACACCGGTCCAGTTGGAGATAGAGATGCCTTACACGCGTTATAAAGCTTTTGAATTTGAGGCATGATTCAACAAAAGAACCCAAAAGCCAAAATAATAATCCCCCTTCTGCAATGACCTTGTTTCTTGCAAAAGGTTGAAAACGGTGCCAACTGTTTTAATAACTTTAATACACAAAAGCCCCTATGTAAACGTTTTTTTGGAGCGAACCAGGATCACAATTTGTTAATTGACTCTTACAATGTTGACCAACTTCACCACAATATATCCACATCTCCATCATATGGTAAAGCAGCCCATGTTCTCACCACTGCATATACGCAAAACAATAGAAAAAAAATACAGCTTAAAAAATCAAATCTTTGTCAAGTATTAACATAATAAATTTTACAAAGATACCCATTTTAAATTAGACATTATCAGCTGAAAAAAGCTAAGATTATTCACATTCAATTATACCATTTTCATCGTCCTCCGTTATACATTCCTCACATCACGTAATATAAACGACCGACAAAGGAAAAATGTTAACTAAAACCTAAACGAATACGTCCACCATTCATCAAAAAACGACCGTTATACATCCTCACATCACGTAATATAAACGACCGACAAAGGAAAAATGTTAATTAAAACCAAAACGAATACGTCCACCATTCATCAAAAAACGATTTCACTGTTCTCCGTTATACATCCTCACATCACGTAATATAAACGACCGACAAAAGAAAAATGTTAACTAAAACCTAAACGAAAAGGTCCACCATTCATCAAAAAACGCTTATGTAAAACCTTGAACACATGTACACAACATTACAGCATCAATCGATACCTCAACATACAAATTTCAGTTTTTGCATATAACCGAAAGTAGCCCATCAATGCACATACTGATATAAACAAACAATTTAGTAAATTATCAAAAACCAATCACTTTTGCACCATGAAAACTTGTAATTGAACAGATTAAATTTCAAAACCGGCATATCATAAAAAGAAACTAATCACAATTCAAAATCTTTAGAGATAATTCATTCATAATTTTAAAAGATTTCTTTAAAAACAAAACCCTAAACAACAGATACCCAACAAAATTAAACATGATTAACATGTAAATTAAATTAATTTAACAATCATAACTAATAAAGAATCAAAGAATCAAAAGCAGGCATCTTTATGATATATAATGAAAAAAAAAAAAAAAACCTTGATCTTGATGACGATGATATGTACGACACAATTAAAGAAAGAAATAGAGAGGATCTGCTACGAAGAAGAAAGGTCCGTGAAGAGGAGCTGACAATGTTGTCCTTGATTTACAGATGAATTCACGAGAATGCCACGTTCCGTCTCTCACTGCATCAACAACTGGCACTACTATATACGCGATATATATATATCGACCTCAAATTATTATTTTTTTATTTTTATTTTTTGCATTTATTATTATTATTATTTCGTTGATGAATCGTAACCGAAAAGATATATAGGCCCGATTCGTGGTATCCTAGGTTTAGGCTTGGGTTCATATTATATAGGTGGAGTCCTTGATATCTAACTTCCAACCAATCTAAACCAGTCACCTACCTAATTTCTAAATATCTGAACTGTAGACACTAATAACTAGTATTATACCCGTCCGCTGGGACGGGTTTTCGAAATTTACAACATTCAAACTACATGTGTACATTAAAGATCATGATAACCTCTTATCCAACTGTGATTAGTAAGTGCAGAAGTTGGTTAGTTTGCTTACATGTTACGCAAGTTTTTTTTTTATTTAGTAGGCACAATTTTTATATATTACGCATAAGACCTTTAATGTATGATGTTTACTAAAAAACTAATACTAAATGTCAAGACATATAAAGTGAAAAAACAATTGTGAAATGAGAACTATTATGTTAATTTGTTTGTTATTAATCGTGTCGAATACTTCTGAGGCAACTAATCGAAACACAACTAATCAAAGGAACAGGTAAAACCGATGCACCAAATGCATATCTTGTTTTGGAAAAGACCATATACGTATTTTGGAAATTGAAGTCTTTCTTAGTGCCAATCCTCGCCAAGTTTAACACATCTAACTTGCACACTTAGCCGCCTGATGCATAATGCATATATTGAGTCATAAACAAAACTTCACCAGACTATCAACGCTTTATCAAATTACTCAAAACAAATATAGGCTTCCCTTTCCCAATCCTAATCATGTATAATTAACTGATTTTCAAGCCAACTATGGCAAATTGATTGACTTTTAACATGCATCAACCCGTTTGGCTGCTTTTCACTAACTTCTTGGTTTGTTAAAATAATGTTAAGCTATTGTTGACCAATTTAATTAATCAAATTATACACTTTAATATTCTAGTTATCATACGAAACGGTTTTAGTTATTATAGTGCACTTTAAGTACCATTTAGTGGTGCTCAAAATACATATAAAAGAGCAGAATTTCAAATCATTTTATCCATTTTCGATCCAATCTAGTTTTTTAATGTTTGAAGACAAAAAAAAAAAGCCAACTTACGTATAATTCCAACAAAAAAACACACCTCGAAGTGAGTTGATTCTATATGATTTTTACAAAAATAAAATGAACATCGTTTGCCTTCTTTGTATCTGTTTCATGCAATAGTTGTTTCCTCTCCTCATATGTCAAAGTACGAGTTGTCACATCAAGAGAAACAACATTCCTTTGCAATAAAATGAAGAAAAGAAAAAACAATCTTAAGTTTACCATGAAATTATCACAATGCAAACAAACTGATTGTGTAATATTTAGGATTCAAAAACAAAACCTGTAAACCACCTCTGTGAAAATGTGAAGAAAAATAACTTGTAATACCGGCAACCCAAGAAGATCCTAGTGCTACAGTTCTTACTTTTTCTTCTCACATATACCACTATATATGTAAATAAGGTAACAGAATTTGCATATTTGTAAAACTTTATACCATACTTTTTTGTTTGAACTGTAAACAAAAACATCATTCCTTTTAAATCATTTCAATACAGTAGTTTTTTTTTACTACCAAAGTGAAATCATAAAAAGCTAAAATAAACAAACAATACCTTAAGTTCTACATTTTCGCACAAATCCAAGTTGAAACAAATAATTGCTTTTAACAAAATAATGCAGTGTCCGTCGAGCTAGAGCATCCTCATGTACATACTCTTCCTTCAACGACTGTCTACATTCAGAAGTAGCATCCAACCTGCACACGATAAGCAATTCAGTTGATGGATTTTTGAAGTAAATTTGACAAGGATTAAACCAAATTTTGTTAACCTTGTGTACCAGACTAAAGATTGCATGTCTACCTTAATATTTCCATACTAAAACAGTTTCTTGCTCCTATGTATTTCCTGTAATTTATGATAGCAAGCTGTTAACAAAAGTTTTCTCATGATAAAGCGCACCAACTGACATAATGACAACAATTTCAAAAGTTTCCAAATAAAAGGTATATGGTTGGCAATAAGTGGCATTAGGCCATCTAAATAAACATGGGAGAGAGAATAACAAACTCCACATGAGGAACCAAAGACTACAAGAGAGCATATTCAAGATAGTGAGATACAATATCATACATACATTGATGTTTGGCACGGTACGATCAGTCATCTTCAAGTCATGACCTTTGGGTGCTATCTGTAGACTATGTCGGTGGCATTGTTTTGAAAAATGAGTCCAATGAGAGCACAGTCTAGAAAAAACAATATCAAATCTCATGTTGATGTCTTTTTGTTACCCACTGACTTTGGTGGTGTTCCCCTCTTTCTCTTCTTATAGCTCTTCAGATCCTCTGTTCCACTTGTCTGCTGGTGACAGCAAAGACAGATCAAACATTAACTTTAAGGCCAACAAACCATTACAACTCCCAACAAAAAATTTTCTGACACAAATGCAATACACATAACAGGACTGCAAATCCACATCTAAACTTGTACACACGCCAATTGGTCCGAAGAATACAAACAAAACTATGCTATCATGCTAAAATCTTTAACCTTCTATTTCATGTCATAATGAACCTAGGCTTCCAAAATATTATATTGATCTTGTTCTTTGTATAGTAAACACTTTAACCTTTAAAAGAATTTTGAAATGTTCCTTGTCCTGTAAAAGAAATTTTAAACCCAAGGTGGTAATAGCAATCCTCGTCAAATCATACCTGAATTTCTATGCATGAACTAAAAAAAGTAAAAAATCTAATCTGAGTATAAATGAATTTGTTACCTGAGACAAAGACAAAATTTCACCATGAATGAATAGCACCGCTCCACTAAATACCCTGATATCTGCACACAAAAATTTCAGCAAGCAGTTGATAGACATTGTTGGTATAATTAGTCTTTTAAACAAATATCTAAAACTTAATCAAAAGTGTGTTAAAATTCGGCACTTTCTGCTAAATCTCGAACCTACTGATTGGGTAAAGCAAATTAATGAATCAATTTAACAAAATTGTAAACTGAACTGGTAATTGAGATGGGATTTTCTTACCGTAACCCTAGATAACGGAGTTGGTGGAGGCCAAAAGAGCATCAATTAATGATGAAACAGAATTCAGGATGTGTGAACGCTGACTAATCGGCCTTTACTCTTATCACCATCGTTCGACACTACTCCGGCTGCAGATTTTCGTTGGATGTGGGTGGAAGGGGTTGAAATACCTGAAATCAGCAACTACGATGCTATAATTTAGGGGTAGAAGGCGGTTTTTTAACTGCCAGAGCGTCGACCAGGTCAAAATGAACCTGAGCAAAGCCCATCAAATTCAGAGAGGTGGAAACCGTTATACATCAGCTAATAACTGCTGGATCATGGGTGAGAGGTTAGTGTATGTTAATGGTGGGAACTGGGAACATATCTACAATAACCGCTGCAAAACTCATAACAGATCAATTTATGCGGCCAGGATTGCTCGATTTTGTGATCTAGTTGACACGGGCCGGCGTCAATATTATATTTAATATAACTTGGTTTTCGCATGTTACGACATGTACAGACTACTTCATTTAGTGGCAACTGACATGAAATTACGGGTTACTAAAAGATACCAAAATATGCATTCAAAGTTCATGAATACTCCAAAAAGGGTGTTCAGTTTTTGTGGGTTTCAAACTACATGTCTATTTGTATACCTTGAGTTGATTTGGCACTTGACATCATAGTTGTAAAAAATGCCTTCCATCCCAGGTTCAATTGGATTTCCCCGTGTGTTGATCAGTGCAACTACATTCATGTTGTCATGCTCCACCTAATAAATTAGTTAAATAGACATCATATTATCACAATACACTAACATATCTTGCAAAAACCAAAGAGGACTAGTGGGGTGCCCGCGCGTTGCAGCGGGTTTGTAAATCAAGTCTACGTTTCAACAACTCCTCTACAAACGCACACAACAATATCCTTCAACATGTTTCTATATAACATTAAAAAAAATTCACCAAAAATCAATGGTTTTGCAAATAATATCAAATGAAAATGAAAGCTTACCCTGTCTCGCACACATCTGTAATAAGACGGTTGAGGCCGGTTGAAGCTTGTAACTTCAAATCATCTACCTCTGATGTGGTTATCAAGTCCTTTGGTACCTCAAATTGCATTTAAAAAATAAAAGAAGTCGGTAAATATATACAATTATAATTGTCACAAATCTTAAAGAAGCCGAGTAGCCAACAACATATTTTGAAATCGACTTCACCCACTTCAATTGCAGCAGTTATCTCAGTTGGGGATATTTTGAAATCGACTTCACCCACTCCATCAACATGTACTTTTCAAGTTTTCTTGGAACACAAGCAACGATGGCTGCAGGTACAGGTTCATTGACTCCTTTCCAAAATCTGATATGTACTCCAATACTTGTGCCCCAATGAAGTTCACTTGCGTAAATTATGTTTAAAATCTCATTCCACAATGTGAAAAGCACAATCATAACAAAATCCCAGCAGCTTTATTATAAAATGAGCATAATACTTTAAGAGTGATTGTCCCAGCAACATTAATTAAACTTTCATAACTTTGTTTATGATCCATAACCATATGGCCAAGTGCATCACTCTCCATAACAAAATCCATATTATCAACTGATGATATATAGAACAATAACACCATTCAGCATTATAAAAATACTTACCGTCACTCGCTAAACATGTTCACTCTGCACATAGATAGAAGATAGAATAATAACACCATTCAGAATTATAAAAATACTTACGATCCTCGGCACTAAGAGCTAGAACAATTAACCAAATCAAAACAACAATATCCGAAGTAACCTATAACATAATAACGGACACGATCATATTAATTTAGTGCAAATATAACATATAAATACGTTTATAACGGACACAATCCTACCTTTTGTGGTACATTAGACCAAGTAATATGAACATGTGCATTTTTAGGCATCTTTCTTGCAACGTGTACCAAACCCTATAAACACTCAGGCAAACTCTCAGTCAGCCACACCCCACATACCAATTTGCCAAAGCATTATTTAAACTTACTGAAACAATATTATTTAAACTTTAGAAGTTTGTGATTCGTGCTTTGGAGGAAGCTTCCTGTCTTCTTTCTCAAACTCTTAGTTCAACTTCTCTTCTTCAGCTACCTAGAAAAAATATTTCACAACATGTAATCCAACCAATTTTAAAAATATGAATACCATACATCTAATCGAAAAACATGAGTGAAGATGAATACCAAATATGTAAATCTAAAAAACAAAACAAATCTATACAAATATCATAATCATAAAACAAACAAAGAAAACATACAATCGTTATTTTGGAGATGGATTCTTTTAATCGAGCGATAAAGATCGACGGTTGATGCCCTGGAAAATTTAATGGTCACATGAAACAACACATGAAGTTTTTGAACATACATTTTTTCTGTCATTTTTTTATTATGTAAGACATGCTTGATTCACATAGGAAGTTTAATAATGACATGAAGATTTTAATTATGTACAAAGCAGTTACCACATAGTCACATGTATTTGCTGGGTATGGAACCTTGCTGCAAGTGGATGTATTTACACAACATGTAGTCTAATCATGCAACCATTGTGGTTTACGCAACATGTTGCAACCATTAAAGTTTATACAAATTGCTTGCGTGATTATGATCAATATGCTAATTTATAGTATAATCATGTGCATTTTCTCTGGTAATAGATAAAAGATTAACCACATTTTGAGGTATAATTGATTAGCGAAATCAACTCCAATTCATTAACACCCTAATTTGCTGGTTGAATAGGAACAATTTCACAAAGGCGGCTTATTTTGGTGTTGAATATGAATATGAAAGAAGCATAAAGGGAACCATGGCCTTCATGTGATATTATGCAAACTGTCCATAATATATAATCAGATTTTCAAAAGAACAAAGTAATAATATGGCCTTCATGTGAGGAGAATTAGCAGAGTTCATAAAAGAGAATGACTCACTGTAGTGGTTACGGGTCTCTGCCAAAGGAATGTGATCCATAATTTAAAAAATAAATAAAAGATATACTTGAGTCAAAGCTGGGCGATGACTTCATACCTCCTCACATCAAGAGCAACAAATGGAATCAGTAGTTCAGAAAGAAGTTGGGCGATGATCTGAAAGAACAAAAAAAGTCGACAAATCATAGTCATTAAACCTCCAAAGAAATTCGAATATATGTTAATTTAACAGCACCTAAACTACCTATTGCTTTAGAACAACACATCTTCAATAAATCGCACAAAAGTAAGACACAAACAAAACTTATAATCACACTAAATTTATAACCATGCTGTTGTTATTGAACTCATACTTGACAGCCTAAGGCATCGGTACAGTTCCTGTTCGTTAGCTTCCCTTACCACAAACAAAGAGTATTTTAATTTAATAGTTAACTAACCTAATAAACAAAAAGGCCCATTACAAGAACCTTTGAATGTATCTGCATATATGCTTTATACCCTAAAAACATTCAAATCAGAATGCTCCACCTAATAAATTAGTTAAATAGACATCATATTATCACAATACACTAACATATCTTGCAAAAACCAAAGAGGATAGTCAAAGAAAATGTAACCTCTTGGGTATAAATAAGGAGGGCATCCGCAAAAGCTTGAACACGAAGTTCAGCACGCTAGTCACAAGAATAAACCAACACAAAAAATTGAAAATGTTAAATTGTTTGATATGGATTAGGTTAAGCCATCTCTACCAGCATCCTTGATTTCTACAATTGTGTGGTCATTTGGTCCTTCATATGGTGTATATATAAGATGTAATGATACTATGATAATAAAACATATAGATGAATTTCCACAGAGTTCACAGGTTCCCCACCAATTGCCCAAACCAAAAGTTCCAGATTTCACCTTTTTGTCATTTGAAGACGTTTGAAGAGCAACAATCTGAAAGTTTACCAAATTATTAAGGTGGGCTGCAAAATTAAAAACAAAACAAATTTATTGGCTGACACAGAAATTGAACTTTAATATTAATCTGAGTTGCTTACCCCTTCGCTAGTAAGGAGATCCAACGAAGGAGGATGGATCCCTACTTAGATGTCTTCATACCATTACACACATGTAGACCATGAGTTTGCATTCAACTATTTTAATCTTCAAAATGTGGATAATATATCTTCAAATGAAAAAAAAAATTATAATAGTTAACTATTTTTGTGCAGTAACGAAAAAAACACACAACAAAAACATTAGAAAGATTGTTTTTTGATTTATTTCATGTATACAGGAATAACAACCAATTATATATTAGAAAGACAGATTACAAACTAATTACCACCGAAACGCCATATGCCATCGGAATTCCAACCAACCACCGGAGGGTGCAGCAACAGGGGCGGTGGAATGCCTAGAGCAGGTCGACAATCTTCTGGTCGGAGGTTTGTGGAGATCGATTAGTGACAATCTTTAACATCCGATTTGTGATCTCCAATTTGCCCCCAAAATTCAACACCCCATTATTGATTAGGGTTTTTGAAGAGAAACGGACCAAAGGAAATCAGAGAATAAAATGGTGTGTGTAATGGAGATTGGAGAGGAGCCTGTTGTATTAGATAGTGATAGATTTCATACAGAGGTAGCGGCGACGTGGGGAGGAAAAATAGCAGAAATATAAGGCTAGTGATTAACTGCTCTAATCTAAAAAAAACTTCCATATTCTGGCCATAACCACCCAATTATTATGGTCCAGATTTAAAGTTAGAAAAAACTGCCTCATTTGGATGGCTTAGATCAAACACAAAGCAGTTTTTTTCCTTAAAAGTGGCAGTTAATACAGTGCTGAACAATATAATAATAATTAGTGGTTTCTAGGTGTCAAAAAATGTGTCGTGTTTGTGGGTTGACGGGTTTAACACTAGAGATTTGATATGAATCTGAATAAGTTGTGTTAGACATGTGAATCTGAACATGACATGAATATTTAGTGGTTGATATGTAAACGGTATGTTTAACTTATTATAAGTTTGAAGTTGAAAATCTACGATAAAAGTACAAATGCATGCAAATTAGGAAATCTTACGTTAAATTTTCTTTTAAATTTTGACGTGAATTGCTTAATCGGTGAAATTATGATATAAAACACAAGTTTTTTTTAAAGAAAGTTATAAATGCATGGGTTGACCTGTGCAAATCTGCTAGTTGACTGAAACGACTCCGTTAGCTTAACGTGTTCAAATATACAATCTGAAATCGTATTACAGTAAACCCAAACTGAGATTTCCGTGTTAGATTTACGTTGTGTTCTCGTGTGAGTTACATGTTTTGTTTTTGTGTCGTGTCATGTTAGCAATCCAAGCATGTTAATGGTTCGATTAATATCGATAAATAACTTAAAACGGTCATCGGGTTGTTAAGGTGTTTTTACCAATGGCGAAGGATAATGGGGGCCAAGGGGTGCCCATGCCCCTCTATTTTTGGCTCTGCGATGGAAGGTTACGATTTTTATATGTAATTTTTATATGCATTGAGTCCACCCCTACCGATTTGATCTTTCGGGCCTCACCAATGGGACAAAATTTATGTCTCGTGAATTTTGCCCCCATTGCTACTTTTTCAAGCTTCGCTGCTTGTACATACGGTATTTTCTTAAACTTCCAGTCACTAGGCTTACAAATGTTAAAACCAGACTGATCAGATTGCTTTAGGAAAGAAAAAAAACTGTCCTAAAAAACAAGACATGACTAGTAATATTTGTAAAAAGGTGTTTTAAATAATTGTGTTGAGTAATAGTTTTTTAATCTTTATTTATTTGTATGTGTGTTCAAATAATTTAGGTGGGCCGTAAATATTTGTTTGATGAAATCTACTTTCTTGTACCTTTGGGTTCATTGAGCCTGTTGATGTGAGCTGGCTTGCATCACCCAATTGTTTTGAGCATGTAAAATGCCAAAAATATTCAGATTCTTTTTTATTTTTTCAGATGACTTGGAGGTTTCATGTTGGGTGTACACTTCAGGCAAATCATGTTATTACCTTATTAGCCATAGTGTATCATGTGAGTTATCATTGCATGAACCTCATGTGTTGCAAACTTACGAGATGATTTTATTTAATATTTAATAAAATAAATAATTACAAAGATAGTACGTTTAGTGTAGATGTTTTATGAATCTGGTCCCTAGGTCTAAGTAACTACACCTTTAATACTTGTTTTTGCACAATCTTAAACATATTTCGTATTTAAAGTGAATATTAGACTATGTATTGTGGAATAACCACACCTCAATAACTAACAAAAAGTGTTGTAGAGGGGTGCAGTGTTCCAGACATTAATGGCTAATGTGGCACCCTCTCGCCATTCCACAACGCATAATTTTAGCTAGTTATTGGACTACATTTGTATTTAAAAAACAAATAATTAAAAAAAAAGGTAACCCCCCCCCCCCCCCTTAACCTCACTAACATCCCCTCCCTCGTGGCCATGAGCCCGAGCTTGTTTCGGCTTTTGATAAAATGTCACTTTCCACATATTGGGCACCTAAGTGGGGCTCCCCGTTGCCTCTTATTACCTTTGTAATTGGTCTTTCTCTATTCTTGGTAGTTGTCTCATTTCCTTTTTGGGACAGGTGATATATTGTAAAATACATCTATTTACAGTGTAAAGTTTGTACAGTTTTCGAGTCGTTTAGATAGTGTTTTTATTAGTTTTAGGCTTGTACCGGTCTATTTTATTTAGTATAGGTTTTTATAGATTTTTATTAGTTTTGAGTCAGCTTTAGTATTTATCTATTTTATTTTATATTTTGGTAGGTGTTCAAGACGTTGGAACGTAAACGAGCAACTTTGGTCAAGTCAAGAACATCCGAATCAAGAGCACGGAGCTAGACTGCTATATCTAATAATAGTTATATATAATAATAATAATAATAATAATAATAAAAAACTAATAATAAACTAATAATAATAATATGTAATATATTACTAGAGAAAAAAATAAGAATTAAAAAATTAAAGTTAGTGACCATGGGTCACTTCCCACGGCCCAAAGGCCAAATAAATTTGTGAGAGGGCTGCACAAAGAATTGGGACGGGAGTATTATTATTTTCGTGGAGGCGGCGCGAATTAAGAAGAATAAATATATCAACAACAGAGGGCCGCAATATTAATTGAGGAGACGTAACAGCGGCAGGTGATTATATTATCAACAGAAGGCATCGACGAAAAGAACAACAGCAGCACAAAGAGGATTGATTGAAGTGTTGGTCAAGGGTTGAAGTATTGGTGCGAGCACGGGTCGGTATTTATTATTTATTTATTTATTTGCTACCCGTTGTGAACACCATGAATTTGTCTTGCTTTTATTGTTTTGATTTTATCATGACTTTTAGAGGCTAGATCTTTTTGCTACCTAGGTTAAAGATGATTACACTTGTATGATTTATTTTCTTTTGGTTTTGGAACTTTAGGTTGTGGATTAATTTTAATGTAAAGAACTCTTTATTTTCTGGTTTGATGTGTATGCATATTTAGTTTTGTTTAATTAATTTTTATAAACTCCACTTGCGTTTTTGTGAATGTCTTTCATGTATGAATGCGGGTTAGGTTGCGGACTGGGTGTTAGCAGCTAGTTTATGGTTAATTGCCTAGGGTTATCCATAGGAGTTGTAATTGTTAGTTAGATAGTTCTAAGTGTTCTACCAATTCTCAATAGCTGTAAGGTGCGAGATTGTTGGTCTGTCTAGGGTGTTAAATTGCTAGATCTAGAGGCTTTGTGAGAAGATCTTCCTAGTTTCCCTAGCATTCCTTGTAGGCCAAGTCTTATCAGAAATATTGTAGTTACCCCTTGCACTTTCAGGTGTATTGTGACTTTCGCGCTGTGAGGTAGACTGTCTAGCGGGTACTTTAAGAT
This sequence comes from Ambrosia x helenae, assembly GCA_030844895.1. Lineage (NCBI taxonomy): Eukaryota > Viridiplantae > Streptophyta > Magnoliopsida > Asterales > Asteraceae > Ambrosia > Ambrosia x helenae. The sequence goes on along the minus strand of JAUTDX010000669.1, from coordinate 63,029 downwards.
TCGAGTAGGTAAGCCTGTGAGGGTAACCTCTCAACCGGTGGTTTAACAGCTTTTAGGAATTCTGCGGGTTATATCTTGAGAAGGGTTAGGGTTCCCGTAGTTGACTTTAAGTTTAGTATTTTAAGATCCCGGTTCCACACCAGTTCCATAGTCATTAGAAACTTATCATTCATGTGTAGGATTCTAGCCTAGGTAGTGACTTCCCATCATCTGATCCGAATTTCAGCTCCCAGTTTGTGTCTTTAGTTATTTTAGTTTTATTTTATTTATTTGCATTAGTCTGTTAGAAAACCCCCTTTAAGTAACAAAGCATTATTAAGTCAGTTTGTAGATAAGTAATCGAGTCTAGTTTACGTTTTCTAGTAGAGTCTCGTGGGTTCGATACTCGGACTTACTTTAGCTGTACTGCACTGACCGGTACACTTGCCGGTTGTGTGGTTTAGGTTTAGAGAGTCTTAGTTTATAAATTTAAAACTTAGAGTGTCTAGTTTAGGTTAATTTAGGTAGTTTTTATTAAACCACTTTGAGCACATCAACAGGTTTTGAGGATATCTTCTGTTGTATCCAGGGTTTTGAAAACCGGACCGGTCGGTCCGATCGGGTTCCGGACCCCCGGCCGGTCCGGTTTGATACAACGGACCGCCTGTGCACTAAACCGCTTATGAAGCGGTGACCCGGCCAGTCGGACCGGGAAACCGGAGGTCGGACCGGGTTTTATTTATTTATTTATTTATTTTTGAGGTTTTTCTTTGTTTTTGGGTGGTTCATTGGACCGGTCGGACCAGCGATCCACCGGGGACTCCGGTTCAACGTCCGGTCAGGTTCTGAAAACATTAATTGTATCTCAATGGCGATAACTATCCCGGCTTCTACCGCTTCAAAATAGGTGGTTAGTTTGGACACCTTGATAAATGTGCAGTATTACGTAGGTAATCCACAAACAAACCTCATAATACGATTATCTTCTATTGTCACCAGATGAGGTACAAGTTGAGACATTTTGTTGAATTTGGTGTCCTATTCCCGGTAAGTCTTATCTCCGAGCTTAGGGTGTAGAAATTCTATTTCAATTTTATCCGTCTCACTTGGTGGACATAAAATATTGTGAAAACTGTTTAGAAAATTCCCTTTAACTTAGGCGTTGGGCTAGATCATCACCTCTGGTTTGCTCTTGTATCCTTCATCAAAACAAGGCTTCGGATTTGAAAAAAAAAAAAAGAACAACAAATCTAACATTATCTTTTCCTTGGCAATCACTAACATCTAGAATAGCTTCTACTTCACTTAGCTCACTCATATGCCTCAATAACACCTTTCAAATTTATGAGAAATGATATTTACCCCAGTACCTCACATACATAGACAACTATATACATGTTGCATCTGTAATATAGGATGATAAAAACCAATGATCATCAATACGACACGATGTTGTAGTTATTAGTACTCAATATTTATTAGTATGTAGTCAAATGAGACTAAGATGATTGGTGGTTTGTATAAAGCTGAAATAACATATCAAATGGTGGTAAAATATATCATATAGCCATATAACTATTGGAACACTTCGACCTAATGATTCATCCTCATGATTGATTTGGTTAATTATGATGGTTGTTTAATAGACTAGTCCTTCGAGATGATGGATACTAGTCGAGCGATCCCAGGGCCTTGGGACACACTATCTGGTCACCCCAAGTTTCACTTCAATGAAGAACCAACAATCCTTTAAAATCATTTTGGTTCTTATGAATCAAACCTCATCTACACACAAGTGAAACGTCAACGCTAGATTAATATTCAAAAAACTGATAATGTAGTGATTATGTTCCAACAATATTACATATCCTTTTATTTAGACTTAGTTACTAGATAATTTACACAAGATTTTAGATATCATTACTAAACAAATGCATTCAATTTTTATTTTAAATGACAAACACCACATACTCTTAAAACAAACACCATTTGTCTCAAACGAGACTTAAACCCTCACTACTTAAGAAAGCTACACCATTACAAGTTTACAACACCTTAATACCGTTGGGCTAGAAGTAATTTAGCGAACGCAACATTTGTCCAACGGATTTAAAAACTAAACCATTATTTACGAAGAATATAATTTTAAAATATGATTAGTCATGATCATGATTGATTGACTGAAGACTGAATAGACCCATATGTCCATAGGCCCATAAGGGTTCTGGGTTTCATAATTCATACATCTCGTGACATCACATTCTAGGGGTGTGACATTATATTCGGGGGAATGTAACAGCCTCCTATTAATGTGTGATGTGAGCCAGGATGTATATTTCCTAATTAGGAGATGTATGATTCCTAAATACCTATCCCCACTATAAACCAAAAACTAACTATTATCATGATTGATTGAAGACTGATTAGGCCCATATATCTATTGGGCCTAACCATACATGACCCAATAAAGCCCAATCGGAACATGTGTTCTCTAATCTCCACCATTAGATCAGTTCTATAGAGAGAGAGAGAGAGAGAGAGAGAGAGAGAGAGAGAGAATAACATAACATAACATAACAGTAGAGAGAGATGGTGGAAGAAGCAGTGAAAGCAAAGAACCAGAAGATAATTAGATCAGACGGAGAAGAAGATGAACAGCAGGAAGAAGGAGAGATCATCGACGGTGATACTCTATCGTCGTCATCGTTTTCTTCAAGACCTGGTACGGCCGTAGTGCAACATCCACTTGAACACTCATGGGCGTTCTGGTTCGATAACCCCAGTGCTAAGCAAAAGCAAGCTGCTTGGGGCAGTTCTATGCGCCCTATCTACACTTTCTCTACTGCTGAAGAGTTCTGGAGGTAATTCACTTCTTCAGGATATTAGTTTTTTTTTTTTTTAATGTTGAATTAGTTTTTTTTAAGAGTTCTTGAATTGGGGTTTCATTTTCTTGAAATTTAGTTGTGGGTTAGACTTTGTTATTGGCTTAGGGTTTCAAGATTTTATTTTTTGTTAGTTTGGTCTTCTGAATGATGTCTGTATGTATGGTTCTAATCTGTACTCTGTTATTTGAGGCTTATTTACATTTGGTAGATGGTTTGAGATTTGGTTTGGTTGGGGTTGGGGGGGGGGGGGTTGGTTTGCGAAAGTAATGGGACCTTAAAACGGAGGAGACCGGACTCAATTTCGGATGAAAATGCGTAAATTTAGACTACTGACCAAAAAAAGGTGCCCGACCCCTTAAAAGCTTCGCCCTGTGTGTAGTTGTGCTTTGATATTTAATTTTGATGCGGTTTAGTAGGTTGGTGTGTGACTTATTTTCATCACATCCGGTCGTTTTTTTGTATATCACAAGGCTGACTCTGAAGTTTGATTGGTTGAGTGTGTTTTTGTGTAGGTAAATAGGTAATAGCCATCAGCGTTGTAGTAATCTGAGTCTTAGATTATATAGTTAAGCAAAAAGAAGATTCGAAGGTTTGGTTGCAAGTGTTTGCTACACATTGCACATGTACACGTATGGTTTATAGTCTTATGGATTAATTCCTAATCTAGGTTTAGAAAGAAGAGCATTGAACTGTACTTGTGCTGCTTCTTGTTACATATTTTTGTTTCATCGTTTAGACCTTGGCCTTGAAAGTTATTTATTTGGTATATTGGTTATGGTTATTTCAGTATTTTCAGACCAAAGTTTTATTGGATTCTAATTTGTTTTTTATAATGAATATAAGTTAAGCACTACAAGACAGCCCTGATAATATGTGAATCCAGAATATGTATATGTTTGAGCATTATAAAATAGCCCTTAAAATACGAATCCTGAATTAGAAGATATGTCTGAGTAATGAGTCTCATAAAGTCTGTGTGCATAGGTTTATATATTTGTGTTTCAAAACTGTTTTAGTATGATAATATTTACTGTAGTAATGTATTGTTATTTTTTTTAGCATGTGTTTATTATATAGCAGGTTCCTGCTAGCATGAGCCATGAAGTCTGATAGCTATAGGATGTTTTTTTTTATATTTGTATATATTCAAGCATAGAATTTGTTACAATGTTTCTATAATATATCATAATTATGTTTAATTTTTTTTTAAACGCAGCCTGTACAACAATATACACCGGCCAAGCAAGTTGTCTCCTGGAGCTGACTTCTATTGTTTCAAAAATAAAATTGAGCCTAAGTGGGAGGACCCCGTGTGTGCAAACGGTGGAAAGTGGACTATGACATTTTCCAAGTCGAAGTCCGATACTTGTTGGCTGTATACGGTACTCTCTTGATGCTCTTTTCTATTAGTTCTTATTTTAAGAGGGTCTTATGACTGCATTCCCTTCCTAACCTTTATTTTGTATCTACGCCAGTTGCTAGCAATGATTGGAGAACAATTTGATCACGGCGATGATATATGTGGAGCAGTTGTAAATGTCAGAGCAAGGCAGGAGAAAATCTCTCTGTGGACCAAGAATGCTGCCAATGAGAATGCTCAGGTACTGTATTGTCAAAAACGATTTTAGATCGCTATGTTAACCTGTATTTTAGGTTCCTTCGTAGCTTAAAACTTGCTAATTGCCTAAAACGATTTTAGATTGCTAAGTTAACTGCTGTTATGGTTGAAACTTAGTTACCTAAAACAGTAATAAAATATAGTTGATTACCTTTTTATGCAAGTAGCCTCTAGTAAATATTGTCATATGTTCTTAATTCAATCGAAATGTTTTGCAGATAAGCATTGGGAAACAGTGGAAAGAGTTCCTAGATTACAATGACAACATAGGCTTCATATTTCATGTAAGTTACCATTTTGTAATGAAATAGTTGGAGCTCATAATTTTTTTAACTCACTTTTTAAGCATTTTGTTGCAGGAAGATGCAAAGAAGCTTGATAGAGGTGCTCAAAACAAATACACAATGTGAGGTGTGCCATGTTTTTGTAGTACCTAAATTGCAACGTTTCGGCGGACTTCAAACAAATTTTGTTTTTTTTTTTCTAATTTTGATGGATGTAATTGACCATCTCTCTTCAGAATTCATGTTAATTTTCAAAAAGTTGATTGTATCCTACTGTTGGTTAAAGCACATAACTTCCCTACCCTTGACGAGACGTGATATACTAATATAACACGTTTTTACACACTTCACATGAAATAGCTCGCGCTTGGGTGTCTATTCTGTAACATAAGAATTTCACTCGATTCTCTCAGTAGCGAAGTGTATCTGGTTGATGTAAACACGAATTTTTTAGCAGTCTTCCTTGATATATATTTCGGTAACCAACAATGTAGCAGTCACATATCTTATACAACTATTGTGTAGCAAACAACTTTTTAAACATATGTAGTGAATAATTTAAATTTTAAATAGATGTATAGGTACACATAGGACAAACTATATAAAGATTCATATTATGAGCAATTGAAAAGAAAATTGGAGAACCAAGATTTAGTGGTTGGAGCAAAATTGTAGTGTGATGTTAACAGAAAATGAAGGGCCACCTACCAAAAATTGAGGTCACAAATTTGAGTCATTTGAATCCCGTATCAAAATTGCAAAACCTGCAACTCTCTTTGCAATTTTTTATATTTCTCCATCACACAATTCACAAGCACCATCTACATAATAACAAACGCAGTTTACATTGTCAAAGAGAGGGAGGAAGAACAAACCTTTTTTCTCCCGCACTTAATTCGCTGATCAATCATGCCAACAGGCCCCCATAAGCGAAGGCCTGCCAAGAATAAGAAGAAGGCTAAAAGATCTGGTTCTTCGACCACACCACACCCTCGTCATGGTATTTTACGCATTTCTTTCTTAAGTTTTATATGTTTTTGTTTCATGCACAAATTTTCTTCCGCCTTATAAAAGTGCCATTATTTTGACACGAAATGTCTGATGGCGTGCTTATGCTGGTTTCTATTGTTTATCTTTATTCTTATTTACATATCTGTGAGATCAATTAATCTATTGTTGTTGTGAACAATATATTTGGATGGGTCGAACTTTCATAGGAGAGAGTGATAACGACCTGCTTAACGCTCCTTATATGGATGCCAAGATGGAGATTATGGAAGGCAGTTCATCTGGATATGAATCTTTAACAACTGATATTACTCATAAGGCTGCCAAAGAGGAACAAGCTGAAATTCAAATCAATAAACAGCCAAATATAATAAAACAAACTAAAATTGAGATGGATGAAGCAGCAAAGGTTGAACCTGCTACTGTTGCTGAATATTTGTCTCGACCATCTGAGTCTTCACCTGAAAAGGAGACCCCCAAAGTCGAAGACTTGGGTTTCAAGACTCCCCCTACTGGTGATCCAGTTACGCCTGTCGATCAATCTTTGGTTGAAGTGGCATCTAAATTAAATAATGATTTAAAGATTCAAGAAAATGATGATTTGGTAGCAGTCGAAACGCCCTTAGAACATACAGTTATCGATGAGACTGATCCAAATAACAATCAGTTCTCAAAAGAAATTGAGGTTCAAACATCAGGTTCTAAAAGTAACAAGGGTTCTCCAAAATCAGAAGAAAACTCATTACAAGATTCTCCTAATGGTAACTGTCGACACTGTGGAAGGAGTAGCGATGATCGTGTAAATGAACTTGTGACACCTGAATGCTCCGAGAAACAGGTAGACTAACTGACTCGTTTTGCTGTTCAATATATGGTCAAATTATACATTTAAAATTGTTAGTTGGTGATGTGTAGTGGTGATTGGTTTTTACGTATATGTTTAAAATCGTATGCAGCCTCTACTAGCTTCGGCTCCTCCACCGTCTGAAAAAGCTTCATGGAAGAATTGTTGTGGAATATTTGAGTTGTTTTCAGGATCCAATTATAGGTATAATAACTAAATGACTATAGCTCTTATGTTGGATTCCTATTTCAATCCATGATTTGTCATATTTTTGGCCTGATGTTTTTCGCTGTTTTATCATTGCAGAAATTGATCATTATCCAATAAGCCAAAGGTTCTTCAAATTTTTCCTTTTTTTGCAGTAGATAGTGTGGTGATCTTTAACTTTATAGTACCTGCGCTTTGTACCTTACATTTTGACGAGTAAATAGAACATTTTACAATAAAATTTCACCTTCTGACGAAGGCGTCGAAAGCTATAATTGTTGTCATCAACCCATTTTTCATGTATATGTATATGCGTTGATCTAGCTGCTCTAGATCGAACATGTTCTGCCTTGGTTGGTTGACAGTTAGCTTCGTCCTTCTTATGCTAACATTGTGTATTTAACTGTCTTTTTGTCATATTAACGATTTGCATAGTTCATTTAGACATTTAACATGGAACAATATATCAGTCATATATGGGACACGTCACGAGAGATTTATGACGATTAAATAATTTAGTTTAATTTGGACATGCATTCAAATGGTGTGACTAGTAAATTGATTGACTTCACAATATCGTCGTATATTGCAAACTCCTTGGATTTACTAGTATCACCCTGCAAGTACTTGTCGAGATCAAAAGAAATTCCAAAGTATTTAATCACTTGCTCATGTGATGACGTGTCACGTGTTTAATTCAACTGATGTACATGATATTTTCCTCTTTCGAACACAACATTTGTTGCAGTATAATCCTAGAGTTTATAAAACCCACCGACATCATCACAAGAGAATCACCAACGTTCTTGTGGGTAGCACCACTTTGCTCAGGAAGTTGGTGATGCTTTTGTGAGATCCTACTATAAAGTTCTCCGTCATTTGTCCAAAAGATGCTTACAAAGTTTACAAGGATGAAAGCATCCTATCCCCTCTAGGAGATGGTGGAATGTATTATATATGTAACAACAATCAAGGTATGTAATCAAGAAACACTTTGACTCTATGAGCATCTAAAGAATTACTAATCACAATATCAATTTATATAGTTACGTTTGATATTTTATGCAGCCAACTAAATTTAATCCTTTTTCTTTCAAGGTGCATGATTTGCATTACACATGCATTTTTTTTTTGGAATTGAAAAGGAGGTTATGCATTCTTATATGATGAACGTGACTATTGTTTCTCTTTACATACTCAGGACATATTAACAGTTATTATAGGTGTCGAAGGTTTATTGTGAAAAGATAATATCTTAGAATGCTTCTCTCAAACCTTTTGTTGGCATCACAAGCCACGACTTTCATATGCAAAATGACTTCCTTCAGTTCGTATATATGTGCTATCTAATATCCCCAACGACACATGTATATATAGTTTGGGGTATTATGATAGCTTAAAATTATGAACTAAAGGTAATCATTTTGCACAAAAAGCCCTACCTGTGGTGCTAACAAGAAAGTTTGAGAGGCGTGTTCTAAGATGTTACATTTTCCCCAAAAGCTTATAACACCTACAAAAACCAACTATATATACTATTATGTCATGGGCATGCAATGAGTAGAATAATTGTCTTAATCGTATGTGAATGCATAATCTCCTTTTCAATTTCGTGAACCAAAACAAATATTTTTGTAATGCAAACTTATGAACCCCTGAGGCAAACGAATTAGTCTGATTTAAACTGCATAAATACCACATGTAGCTATTTAAATTAATAATTCGTTAACTATCCATAGAGAAAGTGTTTCTTGATTACATACCTTGATTTTTGTTAGCGAACAAATTTCATTATCTACTAGACGAGTTGGGATGCTTTCATCCTTGTAAAACTTGCAAGCATTTTCTGGAAAACGACGGAGAACATTATAGTGTGATCTTACAAAAGCATCCTCGACCTCTTGAGCAGAGTGGTTGTACCCAAGGAATTAAATGTGTTGGAGTTTTTCTTGAAAGGATATTGGTGAGCTTGTAAATTCATCAGCTATACGATAAACCAACTAAAAATATTCATAGACCTAAAACTAAAACTAAATTAAACTAAACAAAAAAAACATAATAATGAACTAAATATATAAAGTAAATAATCTAAATAATATAAAGATAATCAAAATAACTAAAAAATATATTAAGGACGGGTTGAAAAGTAAGGACGGGCTTTTCCCGACAGGGATTGGTAGACCCGAGAAAGGGGTTAAGCTCCTTGGTGGGGCTGTCAGCCGAGATCCTACCTTTATTGGGGAGTTGGCAGGGCGGCGGGCTACGAGTGCGGTTGCCCTTATGAAACTACTGTCCCGCCTTAGAGATCCCCAAAGTGAACTCCTGCTGCTCAGGTCATGCATGGGGGTCGCTAAGTTACTTTTTGGGTTACGAACTTGTCAACCTCACTTCATGGTAGATGCGGTATCCCTTTTCGATGATGGTCTCCGTGAAGCTATCGAAGACATAGTTGTGTGTGGCGGCCCCTTCTTCGGGGACCTCCAGTGGCGCTTGGCATCCTTGCCGATGCGGTTAGGTGGTTTAGGCCTCCTTTCAGCTCGAGAGGTTGGGGTCTATGCCTTTGTGGCGTCCAGAGCTCAGTCTTGGGAACTTCAGGATCATATCCTCCGAAACAGTGAGGTCAATGGACTAGACCCAGACTATCAACAGGCGCTCGAACGCTTAAATGTCTATCTCCCGGACTTCGATATTGGCGGTTTTTCTAACAAGGACACCGCCCCCTCAAAGCCACAAAAAACTTTGGCGAATGCTCTTTTTAGCAAAACTGCTCAGAGCCTGGGAGAAGTTTTTGAGTTGTCCTCTCGCCAGAAGGCGGTGGTTGAATGCCTAAAGGGCCCCCATGCTCAGGATTTTTTGACCGTTATCCCGATTGAGGGTTTGGGTCAATGCATGTCTGCAGTGGAGTACAGGGCTATACTCAAGTACCGATTAATGATCCCTATGTACCCGGAAGATGAAACATGCCCTATCTGCCGTAAAATTTGCATGGATAAATATGGGGAGCACGCAATTCATTGCAAAGAGCTCCCTGGTTTCAAATATCGGCATGACTGGGTGAGGGATGTTTTGTGGGATATCCTGAGAAGAGCTGGGATCTCTGCCAAAAAGGAGGCTCCTGTAAACTTCCTCACAGACCCCACGGAAGGGAGATCCACCTTGCGACCCGCAGATCTGCTTGTCTTTGGTTGGGAGAGGGGGAAACATGCCTGTGTGGACCTCACCGGGTATCTCCGCTGGTTGGGTTAAGGGAAACAGGGTTCGTAGCTGGGCAAGCATCGAGAAAGGCGGAATCAAAGAAAGTAGATAAACACGCTAAAGCTTGTGCAGATAACCAACATGTCTTTATCCCTCTGGCCTTTGACACATTTGGCTCCCTGGCGCCAGAAGCTATTCGTTTCTTGACCAGGGTCCAACGGGTCGTCCACAGCAATGTTTCATCCCCAGGGGGGCAAGGATTTGTCTTTAGTAGACTAGGTTTCGCAATTCAGAAAGGGGTGGCGGCGCAGCTTGTTGCCCGTCTACCCTCTATTATGATGTAATTTTCGTATTTTGGTTTACTGAATGAAATTGCGAACTAAATATAAAAAACTAAAGATTAAAATACTTACCTCATCCCTCCTGGAAGGCGTTGAAAAAAATCTTCGATTTGGTGTTAAGGACACCCGGCTTCTACGAGTATGGCTTGATGAGATGTTACTTGCGCTGAAATCTATCGATTTAGGCAAGTAAATCGCTCATGCGTTGTGTGGAGATCTTTGGTACATGACGGCCTCGTATTATAGACTTGGTTCGTACAAAAATTGCATACGACGTTCGATGTGGGAATAAAACGTCATGACAAAATTTATAATATCCTATAGCGAAATAGCTAAATGGTTGCCCTTATGAGTATGATCTTTGTCCCTTGAAAGAAACTAATGATCCAATCCCCACACTATCAAGTTTGGATGAGATCTCATTCTATATGTAGTCAAGAAGATCACACTTACAATACTTATGCTATACTATATCTAATGAATATATGCAATCTAAACTACAAATTTAAGTGAAAGATGTGCAGCCTTATAGGAAATAAACATATATCCTACTTGTAAATGATACCACCAATTACTAAGTTGGCTTCTTCACAAATATCTGCAAAAAGATAATAATTAAGGATGAGTAAAAAGAAACATAAATATACATGAGAAATTGTCAAAGAGGATATTGGTAAATGGATAGGTAAGGTTTGGACTATAGAGATTTGATTAACAAAAGATATAGGTGTATACTGTCTGATAAGAGAAAACAGAGAGAAGGAATGTTTATCAGCTCAAACGTGATTCGTTATTATTCATAGTCTGTTTATATAGCCGTTAAGGCCGTTACAAGAATCACAATATGACAACTTTAGTCCCTGAGCTATACTATCTATTACAACTATGACTTATACTTTCCAACTAACATATTATTCCTAACAATACATTTCCCCCAAAGAGAGTCTTGTCCTCAAGACTCAACATCAAACTTGAACATAGGAAATCGCAGCTGTAATTCCTGTAAATCTTCCCAGGTAGCCTCTTCAGGAGTCAATCCCTTCCATTGTACCAGCACTTGATAAGAACCCTTGTAACCCTTTTTGACCCATCTTCTCTGTAACACTGTCTCAGGTTCAAATTGAAATCTTGGTTCTTTAGGTAAGGGGATTATCTGAGTTGGTGGACAATTGGCTTGTTTCAACAGTGAGACATGAAAAGTAGGATGGATCATAGCATCTTTAGGAAGGTCCAACTTGTAAGCAACATTTCCAATTTTTTCCAGAATTAAGAATGGACCATAATACTTTGGTGTGAGTTTAGAATGTTTTGAGGCCCTGAGAGTATTTTGGCTGTAAGGGTGGAGTTTTAGAAACACCCAAGAGCCAACAGAAAAACTTCTCTCAGTTCTATTTTTGTCCACCAATTGTTTCATTCTGTTCTTGGCTTTATCCAAGGTGTGTCTCAGCATTTGAATCATCTCTTCTCTATCACGACACAGATCATCAACAGCAGCCACCTTAGCATCTTTGGGAATGTATGGAATAAACACAGGAGAAGGGTATCCAAAGAGAGCTTCAAAAGGACTCATCTTGATGGTTGAGTGGTAAGAAGAATTATACCACCATTGTGCTAAGGGTAGCCATTTGAAACAGTCCTTTGGTTTGTGCATAGTCATACACCTCAGGTAGGTTTCTAAACAACGGTTCACCACTTCAGTCTGACCATCTGACTGAGGATGGTAAGCTGTGGACATGGCAAGAGACACCCCATGCAATCTGGTGAATTCCTTCCAGAAATTGCTAACAAAGATGGGATCTCGATCAGATACAATAGTGTTAGGCCACCCATGGTATTTAAAAACTTGATCTAAGAAAACTTGGGCAACTGTAGCTGCTGTAAAAGGATGAGTGAGGGCCATGAAGTGACTATACTTAGTAAGTCTGTCAACAACCACTAAGATAGTATCTTTGCCACTGGACTTTGGAAGACCCCCAATAAAATCCATAGAAATGTCTGTGAAAATGTGTTGAGGTGTTTGAAGAGGTTGTAACAACCCTGGAGTTGCCACAGTCTCATACTTACCTCTTTGACAGGTTTCACAGCATTTAATGAACTGTCTCACATCTTTAGACATGCCCTTCCATATAAACAATTCCTTTATTCTCTGTAAGGTGACATGTACTCCAGAATGGCCAGCAGAAGGAGTACTATGGCACAGGTGCAATACCTTCTTTCTCACCTCCTCTACTTTGCCAATAACCAATTTATTCTTCTTAGTCAACAAAGTACCATCCCACTTATACTTTTTTACCATTTTACCCTCCTTCAGTTGTTGTATAACATGCTGTAACTGATCATCAGCTTCCCATGTTGACTTTATTTCAGTTAAGAGGGTGGGATCAAAGGTGTTTAAAGTGACAGGTAATAGGGTAGGACCATGTACTCTAGAAAGCGCATCAGCAGCAATGTTGTCCTTCCCTTCTTTATAAACAATATCATAATCCAACCCCATTAGTTTAGAAAGCCAAATATGTTGAAGAGGAGTGGTTACCTTCTGGTCAATAAGGTATTTGAGACTTCTTTGATCAGTCTTAATGAGAAACTTGCTGTTGCTTAAGTAGTGCCTCCAATATTGAACTGCAAACATGATAGCCAAGAGCTCCTTTTCATACACAGATAATGCTTGCTGCCTGGGTGAGAGAGCTTTACTGATATAGGATATAGGATGGCCTTTTTGCATAAGCACAGCACCTATTCCAAGAGCAGAAGCATCTGTTTCTAATACAAATGGCAAATCAAAGTTGGGCAAAGCTAAAACAGGAGGAGTACTCAGTGCCTCTTTCAACTTTTCAAAGGCATCAGTGGCTTGTTCAGTCCAAACAAAAGAATCTTTTTTAAGAAGTTCAGTCAATGTCTTAGCTAATAACCCATAAGACTTAATAAATCTTCTATAGTAACCTGTTAGCCCAAGAAATCCCCTTAGCTGCTTAACTGTTGTAGGGATAGGCCACTCTTTAATGGCTGCCACTTTTACTGGATCAGTTGCAACCCCTTGTGCAGAGATGAGGTGACCCAAATACTCTACAGTATGGCCACCAAAACTGCATTTGGATCTTTTGGCAAAAAGTTTATGAGTTTTGAAACGGTCAAGGGTAAGTTTAAGGTGAACAAGGTGATCTTGATGGTTCTTACTGTAAATGAGAATATCATCAAAGAAGACAAGGATAAATTTTCTTAGGTAGGGTTGAAAAATGGAGTTCATTAGGGACTGGAAAGTAGCTGGTGCATTTGTAAGGCCAAAGGGCATAACAGTAAATTCATATAAGCCTTGGTGGGTTCTAAATGCAGTTTTAGGGATGTCATCAGAATGCATTCTCACCTGGTGGTAGCCAGATCTAAGATCCAATTTAGAAAAAATTGTTGCACCTTGTAATTCTTCAAACAGTTCATCAACAAGAGGAATAGGAAACCTGTTCTTTATAGTGGCATTGTTAAGCTTTCTGTAATCAATGCAGAGTCTCCAACTTCCATCTTTCTTCTTGACTAGAACTACTGGAGAAGCAAATTGACTGGAACTGTTTCTGATCACTCCAGTTTGTAACATTTCCTGTACAGTCTTCTCAATGACATCCTTTTGTAAGGCTTGATACCTATAGGGTCTTTCATTGATTACAGTGGATTCATTTTGTAAGATAATCCTGTGATCACAACTCCTTGAAGGAGGTAATCCCATAGGTTCTTGAAACACTTCCTCATATTGATTCAACAGCTCTTCAATTGACTCATTCTTACCATCTTTCAATACCTTTGCTGCATGTTGGAACTGGTCATCTGGACCCACTTGTAAACTCAACAACTGAGCATTAACTATTGTATCATTGTGGCCCAACATAGCAAACAGTTTCTCAGTGGAACACATAGTTACCTCATTGTTTGCATAACCTTTCAATTCATGCCAAGAGTCCCCCACCCTATACTTCATAGTTAACTCTTTAAAGTTCCATAAGATGTCCCTAAGGTCAAAAGCCATTGAATACCAAGTACCATATCATAGCTTTGCAAAGGTAAGACTAGTACATCAGTTTTGTACCAAGAACCTTGCATAGCCCACTCAAAATCTGGGCACATGTCAACACAATCCAGGGATTTGCCATTGGCAACTGATACTTTCATGCCCAGTATTTTCTTTCTGAAACATTTCAACTTCTTGGCTAGGTTCTCATCAATAAAATTGTGAGTGGAGCCTGAATCTATTAAAATGTGAAGTTGTCTTGTACCTATAGTACCAATGATTCTCATAGTGGAGAAAGAAGGCACCCCAGTCATGGCATGGATTGAAATCTGTGGCTCAGATTCATTCCACTGTTGTGCAGCTTCTTCTTGATTTGGTTCAACACACATAAATTCCAACTCCTCATCTTCACCATCTAATTCCAAAACAAACAGTTGCTTATTCTTACACTTGTGTGTTGGTGTGTATTTTTCTCCACAACCAAAACATTCACCCTTAGCTCTTTTTTCCTCTATTTCTTTCCTGGTCAAAGTTTTATAAGTGTTCTTATTATTATCATTATAAAAGGGAAGTTTCTTGAGAGGGGGTGGGTTTGGAAGTAAGGGTAAATGGGATGTATTGACAGGAGGTTTATAGGTTGAGGTAGAGGTTTTATTGTAAGTGCTACTATTATTATTATTATAACGGTTGAAAGGTTTAGGATGAGACATTGTAATGGCTTTGTTGGTTGCATTTTGGATTTTTGCCAAATGGTAGGCCTGTTTCATTATAGTGGGTTGAAACATTTTCACATGGCCACCAATTTCTGGCTTAAGGGCTTTAAGAAAAATGCTTACAGCATACACTTCAGGAATGGATACTTTCAAAAGACAAGCATCAAACTGTGTACAGAAGTCATCTAACTCACCTTCTTGAACAAGAGAAGTTAAAGTACCCATAGCATCTTCTAACATGACGTCAGAAAATCTTGCTACAGCAGATTCAGAATAATCCTTCCAAGATATTTCAGAGATTGGAACTCATTGAGTTTTCATGAAACTTTGATGCCACTTGACAGCATTACCTTCCATATGGATTGCAGCATAACGAACTTTACAGTTTTCAGGAGTATCATCAATGGCAAAGAAATGCTCACACTTATACAGCCAATCATCTACATCCTCTCCATCAAATTTGGGAAAATCAAATTTCCCAATTCTGTGGATTCTTGGTTGATCAGGTTTCTCAGTTCTTGGTCCTGAAGAAACTTGTTCAAGACTTTTAAGGGCACCACCATTACTGATCTTGGCCATTTCTTCAGTCAATTTTGACAACATTGAGTTAATATTAGCGAAATTAACATCAATATTAGCAAAATTGGCATCATTCTTTTGCAATTGGGCATCAACCCTTAACAAAGTCACTGCATGTTCATCAAGAGTCTTCTTGATAACATTTTCATTATCTGGATCAGTACTACGAGCACGAGTCGTCATTGATAACAATTGAATGGAATACAAACAAGAATTGAATGAAAAGGACTGGATGAATCACAAATTGATTGATCCAGAGAATGAATTGATCACAATGATCAATCCAGCTAGAAATGAATTGAACGGAAGAGATACAAGATTGGATTAATCACGAATTGATTGATCCAGGGAATGAATTGATTAACAAATAACCAATTCGAGCTAGAAATGAAAGGAATTAAGAAGAATGAATGAAAGAACGAATTGAAATGAAAAAGAATGGAACAGAGTATAGAAGATATGGTGGTTTAATGGTCGGAGAAGACGGTGGTTGATGGCGGTTGACGGTGGTGAGTGGTGGTTAAAGGTAGTTAGAGTTAGTTATAACTCTGTGACGGTTGAGAATGGACACAGAAGCCGAGGATTGACGGCTCTGATACCAAATGATAAGAGAAAACAGAGAGAAGGAATGTTTATCAGCTCAAACGTGATTCGTTATTATTCATAGTCTGTTTATATAGCCGTTAAGGCCGTTACAAGAATCACAATATGACAACTTTAGTCCCTGAGCTATACTATCTATTACAACTATGACTTATACTTTCCAACTAACATATTATTCCTAACACTGTCACAGATATATTATGATCAAATTAGTACTTATGATCAAATTAGTACGGATGACCAAATTTACCAATGATTTTCATCCAATATTTAAGATCAATTTTATGCAACTTTAGGATTTCGAAACAACTTCTAATGTATAGCACACTAACATCACCAACATTCTAGTTATTAATGATTATTACCCGTGTCAAATAGTTCAATTGACATCCAAGATGGTAAAAGATAAAGATGCAACCTAAATTATGTCTTTGAGAAAGGAGCAAGTATTTTCATCGGCTAAGTCATGTTATCAAAGGGTCACCACAACGATCAAAGATTGAGTAGTTAAGTACGTTGTCACCATTGGACAAGTATATTTGAAATTACGTGTATAAAGAAAAAGGAAGAGTAAATAAATCACTAACCAATAGAATGTTGCCATGTGTCAAATAAGATAAAAAAAGTTGGGCTGCAACCTATGTTGCTTAGTGCATCAAAACACAGGGGAACGGACCAGGTTCGGAACACATTGGACTTGCATTGCGTTGGAGGGGACTACACGGCAAGGTTTGGTTCGGTGTGGTGGACCCGTATGGAAGCACAAAGTGGGGACCACACACACACACATTGTTTTTTTATAATGTACAAAAGTGGAGTGTGATGTGAAGGTTTGTATTGGTCATTGGCTTAGTGTTGGAGGGAAAAATAAATATTTTTGGGGTAGAAGTTTGGAATGATGTTGCGGTCTAGACTTTAGACTTGGGGATAGCATTGAAGATGCTCTTATGAAACCGGGTTGTGATATTTGGGTTGAAAATTTTGGCTTTTTTTTTCTGTGTACAACCAACCCAACCCAAAAGCTAATTTTATCATGTCGGGCGGGCCTTCTAGACACCTCATTTTATACAGGTTAAAAATGACAAAAAAAACCTGATTTCATCACCACACCGGACCAATTATTATACACGTTAAGAATGACAAAACAAAACATTATTTTATCATGTTGTGTTTACGGTTATGTTGAATATTGTCCTTAAACAAACTTTAAAATTAATCATCTTCTTATCGATAAATGTTGATTACATACATTACTTTTCTTTTAGCTGTCAAAAGGATTCTAGATTTAGGGGGTGTTTGGGATTGATTATTCAAAACAGATTATGCGTTTTGGAAAAGCAGGGGTGGAGCTGCTTATAGATTATTGCGTTTTGGTAGCCTAAAAAACTGATTATCTGCGTTTTCAAAACGCAATCCAAACACTAAAAACTGATTATTTGCGTTTTCAAAACGCAATAATCTAAAAATCAGATTTAAAACGCAATCCCAAACACCCTCTTAGAAGGAGATTTAGACATTATGATCATTATTTCATATATCAAATCTTTTAGTGTATTTAAAACCAAATGGCTTGTGGCCGGTAGTATGAAGATGTGTATTGGTATTAAAGTCTCAATTAAAATAAGTGATGACATTAGGAGCACATGTAGTTTTCATAATTCACAAATTAAAAAAATAAGGGAATGCTAATGATTATTGTAATTTACTTTTGCATATATATGGTATGGATCCTAAGAGAACCAATCCTTATTTAAGAACTGAGATAACCATTCTGGATCACACATCTATATATATAATAAAAGAAAGCAATTTTAATGACATGTCACTCAAGAAGGCATTCTCCCCCTTGAGTGTGCCATGTGGCATGCTATGTGGCATGTGTCATTAGCCTATTAAAAAAATCAAAACCTAAATCATCAAACCCTACCTCTATCTAACCTTCCTCCTCTTTCTTTTCATACGATACAAAAAGAAACGAAATTACATAAGAAACAAAAACAAAGGTCGATCTGTAAAACTAATTTATGTGACGGTAATTGAAAGAAAAGCAATGAGTTAATTTGACAAACCTGTGATTGGGTATATATTATTATTATTATTATTATTATTATTATTATTATTATTATTATTATTATTATTATTATTAAGGGATGTACATAAGTATTCATACGTCAGCATAAGTTTCCCCCCAAACTATGAATCTTTATGTTTGCTTACTACATTATATTGGAGTTATATGCATAGGGAAGCATAACACTCACGGATTATGAATTCATGGTTTTAACTCTTCTGCGATCACACAGGTTTAAAATCTAGATTCATACCTTCTTTTCTATCTTGCTTTTTGTTATATTCAACAGGTTACATACTTACATACATGCATGCCCTCCCTTAGTTTCTCTTTATTATGAATTAAACAACCAGCTACTAACTAACTTCATTCATGGATGATGATAAGGGATTTGCAATCATGGCACGACATCCTTATTCTATTGAAAATTGTAGAGTCTTTGAGAGAACTGATAGTGTAAAGCTACAGTCAACACTAACATCCTTGTTAGAAAGATTTAATCAAGAAATTCATATTATACCAAAAGTCAACCGAAACAAGTCAACTATATAGAAAAGGCGCCAATGATCAGACATGTCGGTTGTAGTTTGTTTGTTGTGTCGTTTAGATTAAAAACGGTTATTTAACCGCCTTCTTGTAAGGGTATAAATACCCCAAACTTGTGTCATTTGTTTTTATGGGAAATAGATAATAAAAGTGTGTGTATATTAGATTGTTCCCATCCTCCGTTTCCTGTTTGTGAGTCCCTGCACATCAGCGATGTGCATACTCAAACAATCAAACATTGTTCATCCTACAACCAAGTCATACATATGCGAAACAGGGCTGATTTCTATCATGGTATCAGAGTGCCATGTTAAAAATCCTGGGAAGAAGAAGAAGAAGAAATAAACCTGTGAAGAAAAATCCGATCAAGTCCCCTGTTTTGCAAAGTTATCAGAAAACTGTCCAGATTCGAAAATCGAACAACAGAGAGTGTATGTTTGATTAATACTTGGTTATTATCATCAATTAATTAGAAGAGATGCAGTCAAGAAGGGCCGTAACAGAAAGTGAAGATGAAAACAGAGAAGAACCGTTTTCCGGCCAAGTTTCCGGTAAAGAGAAGAAGACCGGAATTTCGATCAAGAACCCGTAGTTTATGCGATATTAAAGAGAAATCAGAAGATGTTTATTGTGTGGAGACAGAAGACGAGTGTATAGGAAGGCACCGTTAATCTCCGAAGTAAGTTTTGATCGTGAGGATCAACCGTTGAAAGCCGAGAGGGCTATTATAGAAGAAAGAAAGGATTGTGATAATCCTCTTAACATCAATTTCTCAAAAGTTTAATATTGTTTCATCATCAAAGATAGAAGATTTAGAAGAATGGTTCAAGATCAAATTAAGAAGAAAAAGAAGAAAAGAAGACTGCATAAACGTGGATGAACATGAACAGAGTAAACAAGATAAGAATTTCTTGATTAGGGGGGAGAATGTTAGAAAGATTTAATCAAGAAATTCATATTATATCAAAAGTCAACCAAAAAAAGTCAACTGTATAGAAAAGGCGCCAATGATCAGACATGTCGGTTGTAGTTTGTTTGTTGTGTCGTTTAGATTAAAAACGGTTATTTAACCGCCTTCTTGTAAGGGTATAAATACCCCAAACTTGTGTCATTTGTTTTTATGGGAAATAGATAATAAAAGTGTGTGTATATTAGATTGTTCCCATCCTCTGTTTCCTGTTTGCGAGTCCCTGCACATCAGCGATGTGCATACTCAAACAATCAAACATTGTTCATCCTACAACCAATTCATACATATGCGAAACAGGGCTGATTTCTATCAATCCTTCAACAATAAAAAAACCGAAGAACATGTGGAAGATGTTTTAGGTATAATTGTCACGTCTGGTGCACCACTTATCGCCATTACCATTTAAAACAGTTGAATTCAGCATCGTATACAACGCTTATGCGACATTTTGGGGAAATGCATGTTTATTTTTTGCACATTTATTTTTCTAACGGCCTCGCTTTTTTTAGTCTTTTGCCAAGGCCCTAGGCGAAGCCTGTCACCTTGATTGCGCCTAGCATAGTACAAATAGCAAACAAGCTACATTGAAGGTTGTTCTTGGGGAGGCTTTGGGTTATGGACCAGCATTATCAGAACATATTATATTAGATGCTGGCTTAACTCCAAACTTGAAAGTTTCCAAGGACATGAAATTAAGAAAAAAAAAATAGAAAAGGATCAAATCCATGTTGAATTGTTTGGCACTTATTAGGTCACCTTTTGTCTTTAATCGGCTTCTTTTCTTTTTTATCAAAAATTGAAATATGTCATATGGATTAATTTTTTCATGACGGGTCAATTTGGGTTATAGTTTAAACCTTCAATATTACTTTGAGATTTTTCTTTAATTTTATTTTGGAATTGATGGAGGACAAGTATCTCTTTTGGATATTTGAAGTCGTTGAAGTTTGAACCTTGCATCTAAATGCAGTGCGCCAACTTTCTTGATGCGAAGCTTTTTTATGACCTTTAACTTTGATATTTTTATAACTAATTTTTTACATTGAAATACATGAACAATGAATAGGCATACACCTATATGTGTGTGTTTGTATAACAGGTCACGAGTGGATTGATAAACTAATAGAAAATGGGTACCGCGTTGTAAAGTGTAGCGTGTTGTGTGTTTTATAGTTACTATGGCATCTTTTTATTCAGTTTGTAACTAAGGTTCAGATTAAGTATCAACTTATTTGTTTCATTTTTCCTTCATTTCAGTTTTCTTGCAATGGCCCGTGTAAGTCATTAGATGAATGGTTGTTTAATACCGACGACATGATCAAGCTGGTTGTGTTCTATCTTAAACGGGTCAAAAATAAAAATTAAGCTAAAAGGGAAGAAGACGACATGATCAGTGTGAGGGTCAAAGCACCATGATACGATACTTGCAAGATATTTGTTGATGGCATGTGGCTACATACTCCAAAGGTACATATATATTACAATCTCGATAAATCTTTTAAAATTTATTATCTGGGCTTGCTTCCACATTCATATTACAATCTCGATAAATCTTTTAAAATTTATGGCATGGTTGAGTTTTTCTTGTGGAAATCATATATTTAAGATTTTATTACAATATATTAGATATTTCAACCCCGGGACGCTCCCGGGGTAAAAGCTAGTTTCTTATAAAGGCAAACTTTTTTTTTGCTTTAATCGCACTGTTTTTATGCAAGAAAAAAAAAATTTTAAATTTTTTTCATTTATACATATGTGTATATAGCAATTATACATATATCTGTATTACATTTTCAGCTATACATATGCGTATATTTCAATTATACATATGTGTATATTGCATTATACATATGTGTATATTGAAATTATACACATGTGTATATTGAAAATAAAATATTTCCAGCATAAAAAACAGCGATTAAAGCAAAAAAAAAAATTGCCTTAGAGAAATATGTGGTCCATAATGGTTCTCTCAGTTCTCAATTTGACCAAAGGTTCTCATTTGTACCAATTCCTGAAAATATATATATATATATATATATATAGGGTAGGGATCCTAAGAGAACCAACCCCTATTTGAGAACTGAGAGAACCATTCTGGGCCACACATTTCATATAAAGGCAAAAAAAAATATTTTTTTTTTTTTTTTTTTTTTTTGCTTTAATCGCACATTTTTATGTAAGGAAATTTTTTTTTTATTTTTTTTGAAAATTTTTTTCATTTATACATATGTGTATATGTCAATTATACATATGTGTATATAGCATTTTTCAGCTATACATATGTGTATATTTCAGTTATACATATGTGTATATTGCATTATACATATGTGTATATTGCATTATACATATGTGTATAATACATGTGTATACTGAAAAAAAAATACAAAAAAAATAATAAAAAAAAATTCTTACATATAAAGCAGCGATTTTTGCAAAAAAAAAAAAAAAAAAAAAAAATTTTTTTTTTTTTTTTTTTTGCCTTAGAGAAATGTGTGGCCCAGAATGGTTCTCTCAGTTCTCAATTTGGGGAAAGGTTCTCATTTGAACCAAATCCTATATATATATATATATTAAATTTAGACTTTGGATATACTTTAACCCTTCACAACTTTAGCTAGATGCCACAAACCATTTTTCCTCACTTTACTTCACCCACTATAAGGAATGATTTAATCCCCTTAACTTCATCAAACCATATTTTTAGTGGTTTTTGGTTTAAAAAAAGTAAAAAAAAAATTAATTCTGACTTTTAAAATCTCGTCAAAATATGCTAACAAATAACATCTTTAACGCCTCTTAACACAAAAATAAAATAATTTGTAATACAAGTTAATATTTCACGGGAAGAGATAACGTACAAAGCTTCTTAACGTAAAAAGCGTAAGAAGCAATCTCAACCATTAGATTAACAAGATGGCTGCATGCAGATTAAAAACCCTAATCATACTTGGGTTAAACTGACCAAGGGTAAATTATGAAAAAACCGTCTAATTTTTTTTTCAAATCGTAACAACAAAATCAATCGAAAACAAAAATTTTCAACAACTGAAATCGATTAATCTCCTGAATGATTACACAATCAAAATAACAAAAAACATTCGATTACAAAATGAACGAAAACGAAAAAAATTAGAAAAACAGAGATTTACACTGGGACGATTTAATCATACGAAAAAACATACAATTATGAATAAACGCTCGTAATAGTTGTCAAATGCTTTTGATTTTGTTTCACTATGTATGATTAAACATAAAAATTAGGTTAAAAAAAGTTGCAGACGAAGAAGATGAAGTTGGTGAAAACAGAGCCTTTTAAACGCACTAACAAAATTTATACGCACTCATTGTACAAAATTCAAATGCACATACAAAATTTAAACGCACTCATTAAAAAGTTTGGAAGCATTCATTTAAAATTTAGAAGCACTCATTAAAAAGTTTGGAAGCACTCATTGAAAATTTAGAAGCACTCATTAAAAAGTTTGGAAGCACTCATTAAAAATTTGGACGCACTCATTAAAAAGTTTGGAAGCACTCATTGAAAATTTAGGCGCACTCATTGAAAATTTGGACGCACTCATTAAAAAAATTTAAACGCACCTTTTACAAATTTTAAACGCACATGCCCTAACCACTTCCCTCGTCATCATCACTACCACTGTAACATCCGGCCTCTCTCACCACCAATATTGTCCGCTTTGCTCCCGATGGGTTGCCCATCCAGAAGCTCACGGATTTGTTTTTGGTTTCCCCGGTGGAGACTTCCCAGGAGGTCACCCATCCTGGTACTGCTCCCACCTGAGCACGCTTAACTGTGGAGTTCTCCTCTCATCCACTAACATTAAGCCCAAAACGCGTTGGTGATTTAAGAGGCTTTGGATTACTTATGAACCAAGGATCTCTCCTGGCCACGGCCGATGTGGGATTTGCCTAGGGTGTCATACAATGGTCCATGTTAATCTTCTCGGAAATCGGTACTGTTACAACCACCATTCTGCAACACTTTCCGGTGAAATGACAATCTCCACCTCCACCACCCGTTTCTGTTTCTCTATCATCTCTTCCCCTACATTCAACCCTCCACGTAGGATAATATTTCAACACTTTAAACCCCTCTCCACAATAACCGAACCATCATTACAACCATCTTCCAAACACTCCATTCTTCTAGAACGTCTAAGAATCAGACACCTCAAAGATTATTCAAACACCAACAACAGTTACAAAACCAATAATAATAAGAAGCAGATTGTTGTAGAAGGTTTGGAGATGGTGGTGGTGGTGGTCAGATCTCGATCGATGAAGTTAGAATAAACGTTTGCTTTAAAGGAGGATGAGTTAGGTTTATGTTCTGAAAGTTTAGATCATGAAAGAAGAAAATAGGTTTAATCGTGATTTAACTGTGGTAAGATTAAATTGACAGGTAACAAGTTATAGTGCCTTCTACACTTTTTATGTTAAGGATACTTTGTACCCTATCAAGGGCGGAACTTAGTATGGGCCAGCCCGGGCCTCGGCCCCCCCCCCCCCCCCCAGCTTTTTCGCCTAGAAGCATGATTTTCGGATTTTTTTTTCGAAAAATGAATTATGTAATGAGTCTGCCCCACCTGGTTTTTTGAATCCGACCCACCCTAATTAAAAAAAAAACATTTAGGTTCAATAACCATTATCACTCGTTTTATTTATTTAGTGATTCGTCTATAGTGTAGCCTACTAAACATTTAACCCAATGTTTTAGTTAACTCCTAAAGCCCAAACACTAAACATTTAATCCAATGTATTATGGATTCTTCTTCGTTTATTAATGATTGACTCTAGCCTACTAAACATTTAACCCAGTTTTTTAGTTAACTCCTAAGACCATGTGTAATGGGCATTATAGGGACATGAATAAACATGATAATGCCCCCAACACCATCCCCTTAGGCATTATATAGGCATTAAAAGGGTGGAGCATTTCTAGTATAATGCCCAAATATGATAAAAAATATGGAAAGTAATTAACTAAAATGGGCATTAAGTAGCTTTAACCATTACACATTTTTTTGAAAGGCCTATAATAATGATGTGGCGGAAAATGCCCCCTAAGGGGCATGAACCATTACTTATGGTCTAAAGCCCAAACACTAATTGCAAATTTATTGAAAATTAAATTTCTAATGCATTTTTAATGAAGCAATTTAACCCAAGCAAATTAATTGCAAATTTTTCGACCCCAGCCAGGGGCTGCCGCCCCTGGGCGCTGCCCACGAACCCCCGCCAAGGCGTGATTTCGGCCCCCCCCTTGTCTAACGTTCAAGATCCGCCGCTGTACCCTATACTTTATCATATTTCACATCACCCTTAACCACTCATATGTTTTAATACACATCAGAACTTACTTAATTGTTAAGTTAAAGGATCTTCAAAGTGAAGACAAAGACTTGTTTTTCCAAATTATAATCTACGACTCACGAGTAACTCTTATCACTATTAGTTAGGGGTAGAGGTGGTACTTCCTATTCAGATAGAGGGCAAAACAGTAATTTCATAACTTTATAACATATATAGTGTTGAGGGACATGTAAGTACATTTAAATGATGTTGAAAACTCCACTCCACTCCACTCCACTTCACTTCACATCACTTCACCTTCTCCAATCACCACTCTCTCTCTCTAGACATAGATACGCATACGTGTGTTTCCATAGATTCTGTACGTGTACACACACACTTCTCTTTCTCTCCTTCCAACCTCTCTATATTTTCTCTTTCTAAAAAACTCTCTCTCCCTCATCGATCAGATCATATTCATATATGCCTACATTTTTCGCTTGAATATCTTCTCAGTTATAATATCTTTTTTGGTACCATTTTCTTTCTTTCTCACACATGATTATGTGTGTTAAGTTGCAATTTTTTTTTCTTTTTTAACAAGAAAGACTTCTGGGTGTGAATATATTTTGTAGTCAGGGATTGGGTTGGTATTTAACTACCCATATATTATTGCTTTTATAGTGTCGGTTAATGCCTTAATGGCGTTGCATGTTGTCTTCGGTGTACAACTTTCTTGATTTTTCTTGATTTATAAAGTCAGTAGCCTTTTTATTATTATTATTATTATTATTATTATTATTATTATTATTTAGGAGATTTTTTATTGCAATGATTAGAGTCTTTTGATATTTGTAAGCTACTTGTAGCATAGAACTGCCATTTATGGGGTGTTTTAGATATGTGAATTTTCCAAGAAGTTACTGTTTTTTTTTTTTTTTTTTTTTTTTTTTTTGAAATATCAGTTTTTTTTAAGGGGCATTTTCTTTCGGAGTAACCGGTCTTCTGTTTGTGTAAATAATATCATTGACCTTAAAAAAAAATTCAAAAAATCAGACTCAGTGTTTACAGAACATTTAAAATTTGTATTTATGACTTTAAATGCACACCCAAACACCCCTCTTTGATGCTGATTCTGTACTTTGGGTTGTTGATGTCACTATCTACTCTTTATGTAGATAGATATTGTGATGTAAGTTGATTCATATGCAGGTGTTTGTTTGAAACCGGTAGTAAATCGACGCATATAGGGATAAGTTTGTTACGAAAACCGGCTTAAGCAGGGAATTTGTATCTTTTGCATTAAGATTTTTGATTCACATGACCTTTATAATATATAATTTGAACATCTGCTAGCTCACATTTTGCTTTCTTGGCAATGAATGGAGATCCATAAGATTTTACTATTTTGTTCGTTCCCTGCGAAAGTCAACTAGTCAAAGAGTTGACTTTGATTTACAGTTTGTGACCTGTAGGTCGTTCATAAGAGAGTCGATGGATATCTCAAAGGCGGTGAGAAGTGGGATGCTATCCGGTTATGATGATGTCGCACGTTTCTCAGGTTCGCTACTGGTCTTACCTCATGAAAAGTGTATGAATCCTCTTGCCTAATAGCTACATTCACTTGTGGTCAAAGGTCATAACTTGACTTTTTTATTGTTCAACATGTAGCGATTGTGAATAATGCCGAAAACGATCAATCTGTAGAAACCAATGATTTGCATAAGGATCATGCAATTGGAAGCTTATTACCTAATGAGGATGATCTTTTAGCTGATGTGATGAATGGTTTAGACTTAAATTTGACTCCTAACTATGTTGATGAGTCGGAAGATTTTGATCTTTTTGGAAGCGGTGGTGGTATGGAATTGGAATATGATATGATGGATAAATTGAATTTTGGCATGTCAAAAGTAAGTTTGGGTGACGGTTGTGTCGCTAATGGTGGAGCCCAATACAATATATTGAATAGTGTGGGGGGCGTTACAGTTGAACATCCGTATGGCGAGCATCCTTCTAGAACTTTATTTGTGCGTAACATAAACAGTAACGTTGAGGATTCAGAACTAAGAACTTTGTTTGAGGTAGTTAATATTACACCAATCTTATAAAGTTTGATTATATAATGTTTCTTGATCATGATCTACGATTTTGTTCCAAGTTATTTCTTTTGACTTTCCTTGGCCATTTGCGATACGACTAACTCTTTTATGTATATTGCAGCAATATGGGGATATTAGAACACTGTACACTGCATGTAAACATAGGGGCTTTGTGATGATATCTTATTATGATATTCGTGATGCTCGAATGGCCATGCGCGAATTACAAAATAAGCCTCTAAGGAAGAGGAAGCTCGACATTCACTACTCGATTCCAAAGGTTCCATTCAGTCCCTACCCTCCTTTTTTGTGTTGACTGACATAAGTTGTTTTAATAATTAATTAATAATGATTTAATATTCATGTTGTGACCAGGATAATCCATCTGAAAAAGAAATAAATCAAGGAACATTGGTTGTTTTTAATTTAGACCCATCGGTTTCGTGTGACGATCTCCTTCAAATCTTTGGCGCGTATGGTGAAGTTAGAGAGGTAATAGTTTTCATGAATACCCTTGTCTACTATGTCATAGTAACAAACTAAAGTTTTTTCTTCAATAAATATTTATATTTTGTTTGGAACATATTATACGCACTAACAGATAAGGGAGACACCATACAAAAGGCACCATAAGTTTATTGAGTATTATGATGTTAGAGCTGCAGAAGCAGCCTTGCGGTCTCTCAACAAGAGTGATATAGCCGGGAGACGAATAAAGCTTGAACCAAGTCGTCCCGGTGGCTCCCGTCGAAAGTAAGTGACTTTCTTAAATTGATGCTTCTATTTTTGACCATTAGTCAAATGACTATAATGAGCTTATAATAGTTGTATGATCTTCTTTGACTTAAGCCAAATGTTGCAATCAAGTCGTGAGTTCGACCAAGATGACATTCGAAGCTTTACACTCCAAGCAGATCCCTTGATTGTCAACTCACCTCCAGGTCAAACACTTCTAGTTTTAATATTTATTTTAAAAAATGGGTGCCCATTAATGTTTTACTAAATTGCTTCGTTGTACACGTTTCGTGCAGGGATTTGGCCACAGTTTGGCAGTCCTATAGAACATAGGCCTCTACAAAGTTTGACCAACTCGCCTGTTTTCGCTTCATTGAGCCCAAACGCTTTACCTGATTTGGTTTCTATTTTGCATACAAAACCAGCAAGAAGATCACCAATCGGCAAAGATCATGTAAGAACTAGCTATCTTGACCAAATTTTCTCAAACACGAATTCAATGCAAAATCACAATTTGAGTCAATTAAACGGGTCAACACCCGTTTTTGGTGCATCGGGATCGGCCACTTCAGGAATCGAAACGCTATCCGGCCCAGAATTTCTGTGGGGAAGTCCCACTAAACCTAGCCATGGGTTTCCGACCACCGGTCAATCACCAACTATGGTTCACCCGTTCACAGGCCAACGGGGCCCGTTTCTTGGTTCATCTCCACCACACCATCATGTTGGGTCGGCTCCATCTGGGTTCCCGTTTGACCGAAATTTCAGTCAGAATCATGAGCCTCCCGAGACATTATTCATGAATCCTCCAGCTTTTGTTAGTATAGGCTTAGCTCAGCCGGATAAAGGTTCCTCAAATCCTCGTGGGTCTGTGAACATTATGGAAAACAGGTCCCCTGGTTTCAGCAGCATGTCTCCTAGGATGATGGGTCATATGTTTCTAGGTAGCGAACACTACAGGAGACCAGGATCCATAGATTTAGACAGCATGAGTGAACTCGCCCAAAACTGCTTGGTTGATCACGATGTAAACCAGATGGAAAACAAGAAACGATTTCAGCTTGATCTTGATAAAATTAGCAACGGGGAAGATAACCGAACAACATTAATGATAAAAAACATCCCCAATAAGTAAGGCCTACTACTTTGTCTACTCATTCAAGATTACACTTGTATCAAATAAGAATAGAATATGCATTTGTTGTCTTTTAGGTATACTTCAAAGATGTTGCTAGCTGCCATTAATGAAAATCACAGTGGTACTTATGATTTTTTCTACCTACCGATCGATTTCAAGGTATAAAGCTACATATACAAACACATAACATTTGTTACTTTGTCCTTGATTTAGTAAAAAAACCGACTCTTCTCACTGCTTTTTGATGCAGAACAAATGCAATGTCGGGTATGCGTTTATCAACATGATTTCACCAATGCATATAATCCCGTTTTACCAGGTCCATTTTAATGACTCAATTTTAACTTCTTTTACCTGATGACCAATATAGCCCTAAATTTCCACGAACTGTATTATGTAATTCATGTTTTAGGAATTTAATGGAAAAAGGTGGGATATGTTAAACAGTGAAAAAGTAGCTTCATTAGCATATGCTAGAATCCAAGGAAAGGCGGCACTCGTAACCCATTTTCAAAATTCCAGCTTGATGAATGTGGATAAACGATGCCGGCCTATTCTTTTTCAATCCGAGGGCTCTGCTGCTGTTGATCAGGTAACAAATAATGCAATTGACTTCCTAAAAGTCGACGCTTGACTATCACTCTTTTTATAAAAATCAACCTAAATATAGTATTGATTAGCACTTTGTGTCATTTTACATACAAACTTACAGGAACATCTGTCCTCTGGTAGTTTGAACATACAAGTCCATCCGTACTCAGGGGAGCCACTGACTAGCCCACCGGATGACGGTAATTGCTAACTGTTTGTGCACGCGGGTGCGGTGCAACTGGCCATGTCTTTTTGGATCTAAAAGTGGTTAACTTTTGATGGTACATACGTTATGTACATAACTACAAAACCCGCATTCAAGTGAAACCAGGCGCGGGTTGGTTGGTTTTTGGTGGGTTGAAAGAGGTGAATGATCTTGAAACTGTACAGGTGGAGATTGCAGGTATAAGAACAGGGTGTAATCTTCTGTTTTTCACCTCTTGTTTTGGGCTTTGTATCTTGGTTAGTTAGAAGTGATATGCTGGCTTTTTGTGACAGTTGTACAACTGTTTGATGTTAATATGACAAAAATCTAACGTGGTCTACTGGTTTCACTAAATCAGCTGCTGTCGAATCTATTAATGTTTAGCGGTTTCATTGTTACTAGAAAGTCATGCTTTTCACTGACGGTGAATATAATGATATGAAACAGAGGCGAGAGGCGGATACCTTTTCAAAAGATAAACAAAACGACACCTTTTTGTGTATTTGCTTGCACAAAACCATAAACAGTAAGTGTGTGTTTCCGAGAATCGAGTTTCCTTTCTCCCTTTGGTAGCAACTTGCATTGTAAGAAATAAATATACAGTTGATGAATGTTTCTAGTCCTAACATTTACAATGAAGGGACAAGATTCTTTTGAACATGTACATATTATCTTGTTCAAAAAAGCCTGGTTACCGTTTCAACCTTAGCAATTGTTGATTGTAACAGCAAGAAAAAACAGATCGTTGCATGCCTGTGATTCATCCTTGTTGCTTTTGGCACTTTGAGAGACGTTCAGCCACTTCATTCCATGCTGCAAACGTAAATGACTTGAGAAAATTAAAGTTGCAGGTCCGAAACATTGTGCATCATAAAAGTCGGTAATGATACCTGGAAGCTTTTTATAATCAGGATCTATTCCATTCCCATTTATATTCAAATGATTTGGTGTGACATATTTCCCTACGGTGACCACCACACCAGATCCATCATGAAGTTCAAATACAGATTGAATCAGGCCCTGATAACGGCCAACAATTTCATCAGATTAACAAATAAAAAACTGCAACATGTTTATAATCACAAGGTAACATGCTTATTGATACAACTTTTCTTCTCTAGATGGAAATAGAGAAACGGACCTTTCCATAGGTTCTTTCGCCAACAAGAATGGCTCTACAATTGTCATGAAGTGCGGATGCAACCTATAAGGAGCATCAGTGGTTAGACTTGTATCACTAATGAGATGGCAATTTCGACCCATTTAAAGAAGCCAAGTCGGTTTATTAACAAAAATAGCTAAAAGAGGAACATGTCATATTGGTCAAAGTTGAGAAACTCTATATTTTATCCCCTAGTATTCCCTACAACCTCCTAAATCTTTTATATTCAAAGATTTAGAGAAATATTGTTTCACAGTCACAAATAGCAAAATACACATTTAAGAGCATTCGCATCAGGTCCACCATATTCTATGAGTGAGCTTTTCATATTTTAAAAAGTAGTTTGAGTGGTTGTAAGTAGATGAGAGAGAAAAATTTATTGTTCCATCTGTATATTTGGGGGGACACTGTTCCACCCTATTTTATATTTTAAAATTTTTTAAAGTGGTTGTGACTGGGGAAGAGAGAAAATGTAATCATAAAGGTATAAAAAAGTATTATTTATTTGAAGAGGGGAGAGAAAATTTAGTAATTTTAAGTGTAATTTGACGGATAAAAATGGTGAAATCTGATGTGAATGCTCTAACAAATTGGGCCTAAAAAGTATTCGCGGATCAACCATTCCCAACAATGACCGTTTCGACCCATTACCCAACACGACCGACTCGCCCATTTTTCCACCTCTAGTCAAACACATGGTAATAGGAGTGCTCACTATTTCACTTGCACTAGCAGTATTTTTGTTCACCAAAACCTGCATAAAGGAAAAAAAATAAAAGTTCTTAGGCTCTTCTTTTCAACAATTAAAAGAACAAAAATCAAAACTCTCTCAACCCGCCATTCCATTTTATTAACAACGAAGAAATCATTAATCCATTTATAAGTTACAAATTTGACTTCTCGCATTTACTAATCGAATTAATAAACACCAGCCTCCTAAAACCGAACACAAATAGTGAATTAGTGATGCTGCAGTAGATAACATACAATGACTGGAGCTGTAATAAGAGGCGACGCTTCTGCTACGATACTTTTTACATTCTGAGGTTCCCTTCCAGCAGTATATATTACCTGCCAACAATCAGTGAGTAAAAATCAACTCTCATGTCACCTTATAACAAAAAGAGAAAAAAAAAAGAAGATAATATGACAGGAACAGAATGAAGAAAAAAAATCCATAATAATATATTTTAATATATGCAAATGAAATAAAAGAATTAAGGGAAAACTGCAAGAAAATGCAATGTACTATCTAATGTGTCCAACTATATGCAACGAACTTAACCATTTAATGCAACATCTTGGTTTTAAAAAGCGCGAAGCGCACAAAAGCGACGGGCTTTTCGTACGCGAGGCGCAAGACGATTATATAATTTTTTTATATATGCTATAGGTTTTTAACATTATTTACTCAAAATATAGATACAAATAAGGTATATATATATATATATGATTTAACTTGAATGTACAACCTTTTTAGCTACATGTATAACAATTTTAAGCACAAAAACAGCATGTGTACGAAAAGCGCGCTTTTAGTGCACTTTTTCGTGCGCTTTTAGGGCGCTTTCTGCGCTTTTCTTGCGCTTTTTCACACTGCTTGCCTAGGGTTACATAAGGCGCACGTGGTTGCGCCTAGGTGCGCTTTGCGCTCGAGGCGCGCTTTTTAAAACCAAGTGCAACATGTATCATTTCTCACAAAAACATGCACTTAATTTGATGCAAAAAATTGCAAACTTACCGTCTGCCCTTCATTAAGAAATAATTTGGCAATTTCAATTCCCTCCTGTACTAATCCACCAAGATTATCTCTAAGATCAAGAACAAAGGAGGAGGCACCCATGCCTTGAAGTCTCTTCATTGCTGTAAAAAATTCTCCTTCAAGTTTACATTATATGATAATATAAGAACACTTTTTGTGAAATAAAATATATACCTGTAACCAAATCTTTTCTAGCAAGTGCGTTAAACTCCTTTAAACGCACATATCCAATTTTAGCGTTACCATTATCAGTTTGTTCCAACCGATAGAAAACAGGGGTTTTAGCAACAAGTTGCCTTTGGACGTCAATAGACTGTACCGGACCACAATTACCATGCTTAACCTAAAAATAAATATGTTACACAGACATTTCGGGAATGAAATCAAAAGGAGGATAATACATTAATTATTAATTATTAATTATCATACCACGATGTTTACGGATGTTTCACTGGGGCCTTGTAAAATTGATAAAGCTTCAAATGCTGACTTCCCCTTCACATCTACTCCGTTGACAGATAATAGTTCGTCTCCCTAAAACAGAACTCAAAATGAGCTAGTGATAAGTAATCAATTGAAACTAACCAGGTTACAAATTGCGAGCACCTGTCTCACACCAGCAGTGTTTGCAGGGCCGTCCAAAATGAGTCCTAAAACCTTGAGTTTTACTTCACCGTTTTCATCAGGAATTTCCCTAAGGTTTACTCCAATCCCAGACATATCATATCTTGCCATCTTTGAGAACTTCAAATACCAACGGAACGAACAAATGCCATGGAATAAGACACTGGAAAGTTTGTAAGTGAAAACAACAATCATACATGATATCATACAGGAACATTGCTACCTAAATGCAATATCATCAATCTAGATAGAGCTGATAAAGTTTGTGAAAACTAAAAAGTGATTACCTCTGCAGGAGAAAGAAAACGAGTATAAGGATCGCCTAAGCTCGATAACATCCTCCTAATCACATCATGAGCTTTCGACCTTGTTTGAAGCGACGTACCCAACACATCTTCTTTCTTTTGCTACAAGACAGAGAATCACATATATCATCAGTGTGCAAGAAAACTAGTTGTAGCTAAAAAGTAGGGGTGTAAACGAGCCGAGCCGGGCCCGAGCCTGATTGGGCTCGAGCTCAGCTCGTCATGCTTTTATGAAGCTCGAGCTCGGCTTGGTTCGAGCCTAATAGTTTGAGCTCGAACTCGGCTCGACACGGCTCGAATAATTATAGAACAATTTAAAAGTAGCTAAAGCTTGGCTCGAGCTCGCTTTGGTAGCTTAAACGAGCCAAAGCTCGGCTTGAGCTCGACTCGCCAAGGTTAAATAGTAGGTATGCTATATATAAAATAATAAAAATATAAAATTTGTTTGGGCTCGTTTAGGCTGGCTCGCGAGCCTAAACAGTCTTTGTATGAAAAGCTCGAGCTCGGGCTCGATAACTAAACGAGTCATGTTTCAAGCTCGAGCTCAGGCTCGTTAAGGCTCGATTCATTCGAGCTTTTTACCGATCCTATCCCGAGTAGCTCTCGAGCAGTTGCGCATCATTTACACCCCTACTAAAAAGATGGCCTGAGGCGCGCCTAAACACCTCATAAGGCGCATGTTTTACAATAACCAGGCCTTAGTTGTA
Organism: Ambrosia x helenae; assembly: GCA_030844895.1. Lineage (NCBI taxonomy): Eukaryota > Viridiplantae > Streptophyta > Magnoliopsida > Asterales > Asteraceae > Ambrosia > Ambrosia x helenae. The sequence continues at coordinate 28,545 of JAUTDX010000669.1, read as the reverse complement.
AAAAAAAGCCAGCAGCTTTTGGTACCCAATGGACAAATAATTATATAATAATGTCTATACCCAATTGAAAACAGATGCTTACAAGCCAAGATTGAGGCGACCATCGATCGGTTCCAAGGAAGCTATCATTAACAATCTCCCAAGCCTCCTTAACAATATCTTCATTAGTAACCAATTGAGGGAAGGTGGTGGGTATTAGTTGATCTTGTTGAAGGCACTCTGATTGAATGGATGAAGAAGAAGTGGAGTCTGAGGCAATAGAGGGAGGTGGAGAGAGAGGAGAAGAGAAGATGAGAGTGAAGGAGAGAGCAGCTCCGGTTAGTGAAGAGATTAAGGATGGTTTGATGGGTAGGGAGGTAGGAGGTTTTTGAAGGCGGTGATGAAATGGTGGTGGTGGTGGTGGTGACAGGGAAGAAGATGGTGGTGGAGTGCAGAGGAAGACCGTCGTCATCTTCTTCTTCTTCACTGTTTTGTGTGTGTCAGGATGATGCTTCAATGTAGTTCGTTGATCTTTGGTATTTCGGGTCGGGTCCAACGAGGCAATGATGCTTCAATTTTCTCTTCGGTTGTAAATGAGCCGATCAGTTTGGTTTGGTTTGGTTTGGTTTGTGAACAAGTCAAGCATAGCAAAGGTTCGCTCAGAAATCGGGACAAGCCCAACCCAATTAGTGCATATGTTTTCGGGTAAATTGTGGTATGTGTTTTCACAAGATCAGGTCGTGCCGCCAAGTTAGGGATGGCAATTTCAAACATAAACACGAATACCTGACACGAACCTACATGATTTTAACATGTATAGTTATGACCTTAACATGTTTCGTGTCCTAAACAGGTAGACACACAATATACCTGTTAAGTTTCGTGTCTAAACATGTTAAATACTTGTTTACTTGTTTAGTATCCGTTAGACATGTTAAAGATTTTTTTTTTAGAATATAGGTTGTGGGGGGTAGAGCATTAGAGTTATACATTTTTATAGGTGGATTTCTACCTTTTTAATGCTTGATGGTACCCATTTAACATGTTAGATTTGAAAAACATGTTCGTGTATTATGTATTAAACTGGTATAAACAGGTATTATCATGTTAACTTGGTATGATCTGATATCATCGTGTCGTGTTTGTGTCTGTGTTTTAACCGGTTGAATATACACGATTTGTCAGACTTACGCCAAGTACCACATAGTCCCATCCCATACCCGTCTCATATCAACAAAAAGATTTAAAACTAATCTCATACGTAAAAACCTGCATCATTACACGTTTCGGGTTTTAGTTTACACTTCCAAGTTCGGATTCACTTACAACACTATTCAAACCCCTTGATACGTACGTACTAACCCGAATAGCACCTGAACAACATAAACGGGTCAAGCGTCTCATAGAAGCTTCAACCCTAACAACCCATTGAGTAAGACACCAACTCCAAATATACTTCTTTTGTACACATATTATTCTGCTGTAATTGTCTTCCATTTTACATTTGTTAAACTTAATCTGGGTTGGTGTAATATTCTTTAATTTAGGGTTTAGTCTGATGGTAGTTTTACTCAACATTATTTGATTGTGATTTAGGGTTTTAGGGGGTGGGTGATGTTCTTTAAAAACACTGTCTACTCTTCTCATACAATGCCTGTTTTCTTTCACATATGTAACCTAGTTACTGACAGTTTTTTTATTATTATTTTTTTCAGTTCATTAGTTTAACCTGTAGAAAAGATTGTGGGCCTTTGTCTTCTGGATATTGAACAACAGAAGAGCCTGAACAATGGTATGTTAAAATTCAATGTTGATTTTTTTTATTCTAAAGATTTTATTAGTAACATAATAATGTTGTATTTGACTTGATGTAATTAGTCTGTAAACTGGTATCATATTGCCATAATCTATGTATATTTGTAAATTTTATTTTATTTTAGTTGGGGAGTGTTATTTTTTTTTTGGTTACTTGAAACTTATGTTCTTACAGCAAGGGGATATTAGAAAGTGGTTCATGAAACAACATGACAAAAAAGAAGATAACGGAAATGCACCAAAATCTGCAAAACCGACACTCGCGATACCAGGGAAAGTATCAACTGGTAAAGATGCATCCTCGTCCTCACCGGTGAAATCAGTAAGTGGCGGAACAGGTTGATTATTTTTAATAAGAAGCACGCGTGTTAAGTGAATGGTTTGAATTGGAGTGTTATTCTTGTGTTTGTGATCACAATTTGAGATGTGAAAGTTGTGTACATCTTGTTTAATATGTTTGTTACTGATCAGGTACAAGGAGGTCAAGAAAGTTCAGGGAGACGTAAAACTAGTAAATATTTTGCTTCTGAAAAACAAAATCAAGAAGATTCAAAAGAAGTATCGGGACCCACATCAAAAAGAAAGGTGGAGAAGTCATCTGCTAATGTACAACCGTCACCTGCAAAGAAGCTGCACATAGTGAAGGATGATGATGACGATGACGATTTTGTTTTACCCAAGACTGGGAAAAGCTCGTCTGATGCGACTCCCAGTAAGAAACTGAAAAGTGGTTCGGGTAAAGGAATTCCCAGTCCAAGTACGAAAGAAGAAAGTGATGATGTGGATGACACCCCAGCAATGGCTAAATCTAGTGGAAGAGGTCGTGGCAGAAGAGGAGGGGCAGTTGGCGGCAGAGGTAAAAAGTTAGATGATGATGAGGGCGGTGATGGTGATGATGAGGATGCTAAAGAGGTCAAGTCTGCTGGCCGTGGTCGTGGTGGAAGGGGTGGCTCGGCGGCAGGCGGTGGTGGAAGAGGTGGTGGACGTGGTGGATTTATGCCTTTTGGTGAAAGAAAAGATCCTCCCCACAAAGGAGAAAAGGAAGTTCCAGAAGGCTCTCCTCAATGTTTAGATGGTTTGACTTTTGTCATCAGTGGAACACTGGATAGGTATACCTTTATTTATTTGTTTGATTAATTTTGTTTCTAGTTGTAGTTATTATTATTAATAATAATTTGTTTTGTGATACTATGATTCTAGTTTGGAAAGAGAAGAGGCTGAAGATCTGATTAAACGCCATGGAGGTCGTGTTACTGGATCTGTCAGCAAGAAAACGGTTAATTGCATACGATCCAGTTGACAATTTTTGTAACATAATAGTTTATACTCCAATCATTGTGTGACTGACATTTCATTTTTATTTTATTTATGAAAGACGTATCTCTTATGTGATGAAGATATTGGAGGAAGGAAATCAGAAACTGCAAAAAAGCTTGGGTTTGTTATATTGCATCGGCATCTGTTTTCTCGTGATTTATTTTCAATTTTCATATGATAACTTTGTTTAATTGCTATAAAGCACAAAATTTCTCACTGAGGATGGACTATTTGACATGATTCGTGCATCGAATCGCTCAAAAGTCACCAGTAAAGAAGAAACGAAGAAACAAGTGGTCAATAAAGAAGAAACGAACAAACAAGTGGCCAGTAAAGAAGAAACGAAGAAACAAATGGACAAAATGATCACTTCTGTACCAAAATCAAGTCCTCAGAAAGCAGTAAAAAAGAGTATGTTTTTGTTTTTATTTAATTTCAGTTTATGTATTGTATTTATATTATCATTTATAAATCTAAAGTTTATTGACAATTTTCTTTAGAGGATGATGTTCGTAAACCTGCTGGAACCGATTCACTGCCGTGGACAGAGAAGTACAAACCAAAAGTTCTAACTGATATTATAGGGAATCAGTCATTGGTATTTTGTCCTCTTTGAGTTTTCCTTCTTGTTAACAACAACGAAATATAAATAAAATTTGTATGTTTTTAATATTACAGGTGAAGCAGCTTAATGATTGGTTGAAAAACTGGAATGAGAATTTTCTAAGCGGTTCCAGTAAGGGGAAGGGTAAAAAGCAGAACGACTCAGGGGCAAAAAAGGCAATTTTGTTAAGTGGTACACCTGGCATAGGGAAGACTACATCTGCAAAGTTAGTCAGTCAGATGCTCGGTTTTCAGACCATTGAGGTGTGTTTTCATCATAGTATGTTATTTGTACAACTTTTTGTGGCACAATTATATAACATACGTTTTTTTAGGTTAATGCTAGTGACAGTCGCGGAAAAGCTGATTCCAAAATTGAAAAAGGAATCGGTAGTAGCACAGCTAATTCTATCAAAGAACTTGTCAGTAATCAATCTTTAAATGTTGACGTGAATAGGTGAGTATTTATTATTGAAATCAAATATAAAGGATTTTATTATTATTTATTATTGTTATTATTTTGTGTATAATTATATTGCACTTAATGATGCAGCTCTAAGCATCCAAAGGCAGTGCTGATTATGGATGAAGTTGATGGTATGTCTGCTGGAGATAGGGGTGGTGTAGCTGATCTTATCTTAAGCATCAAAATGTCCAAAATCCCTATTATTTGTATATGCAATGACCGTTACAGTCAGAAGTTAAAAAGTCTTGTGAATTACTGTCTACTCCTCAGTTTCCACAAACCAACAAAACAACAGGTTTTGGGATCCTACGTTGCGTACCATGTATATTATTAAGACCTAAAAATAAACAATTTTGATTTTTGTGATGACAGATGGCAAAGAGATTGGCACAAGTTGCAAAGACAGAAGGCCTTCAAGTAAATGAGGTACACTTTTTGCAAAGCTTTTACAATATGCAAAATAGATCAGTTATAATGCTTAATTCTATTATTTTGTTTATTTATTTATTTATTTTCTGTAAGGTTGCACTTGAGGAACTTGCATCTAGAGTTAATGGAGATATGCGTATGGCTTTGAACCAGTTGCAATATATGAGTCTCTCTATGAGAGAAATTAAATATGATGACATAAGAAAACGACTTCTCAACAGCTCTAAAGATGAAGATATGTCTCCCTTTACAGCAGTTCAAAAGTATGAAACAATCTGCATCATCTTCTTTACAAAACATTATTTATGCTAATTCACATTTTTATTATGTAGACTGTTTGATTACAATGGTGGTAACCTGCGGATGGATGACCGTTTCGATCTTAGCACAAGTGATCCAGATTTGGTACCTCTTATTATACAGGTATTTTTTTAACAATCTGTATAATTTGAAATTGTAAAATGTTTTATTTTATAGTCATGTAGTATTCTCATGTTTATTAAACTTATGCAGGAAAACTACATCAATTACAGGCCAAGTTCGGTTAAGAAAGATGAAAATGGAGTCCAAAGGATGAATTTAATTGCACGTGCTGCTGATTCTATTGCAAACGCGGATATAATTAATGTACAAATAAGAAGATACCAAAAGTGGCAGCTTTTTCCAAGTAGTACTTTACAATCTAGTATTATCCCGTAAGTAATGCAAAAGGTTTAAAAATTTTAAAATACCCCTTTTGGACATGTGAAATTTGCAAACTATTAATCTTTTTTTGTTTGTTATATGGAAAGGGCTGCTCTGCTGCATGGAAGCAGGGAAACACTAGAACAGGTGATGAATGCATTAATATTCACAGCTGATCTATGTCTTTTTTATATTTTTTAATCAGTATGACATTTTTCATATTCGTGTAGGGTGAAAGGAACTTCAACAGATTTGGAGGGTGGTTAGGGAAAAACTCTACCATGGGAAAGAATTACAGGCTACTTGACGATGTGCATGTTCATTTGCTATCATCCCTACAGTTCAATTTGGGCAGGTAACTTTACTCTTCTTGTAACTGCGTTCAAAGCTCAAAATTTTATTACATAATATTAAATTTATTGATTATATTTGTTCAACTATTGTAGGAGAACCTTGTGTCTTGAATACCTCTCCCTTCTTCTTAAACACATGACTGATCCACTAAAGACGATGTCAAAGGTTTGTGTAATTATTTCCAGTTGTGCCAGAGTTATATTTAAACGCACATTCTTTTTTCTATTACTGTTTCTATTCTTATTATCAATACATTAATTGTTAGGATGAAGCTGTTGAAAAGGTGGTTGAGTTTATGGATGAGTACTCTATTAGCCAGGAGGACTTTGAGTCGCTAATGGCCATGTCTAAATTCCAGGTATGACTACTATTAGGTCAAGATAAGGTAATAAAGAGATGCAGTTATAAATTTAAGTAGTAAGGTGTAATTATTATGTATTGTTTAGGGGCGTCCAAATCCACTTGATGGTGTTGCACCAGCTGTAAAAGCAGCACTAACAAAGGCATATAAACAAGGAAGTAAGTCACGTGTGATTCGTACAGCGGATTTAATCACACTTCCAGGTATTAAAAAAGCTCCAAAGAAACGGGTTGCTGCCATGCTGGAGCCAATAGATGATGGTGTAGTAGGGGATGGTGATGTTGCACAGAATGATGAAAACAACTCAGATGCAGAGGATTTGGGTATATAAATTTTGTTATGTTTTATTAATTATTCTTTATTGTACATATATTTTATCATTTATATGATTATTAGTCGTGACTAATATCAGAAGGTGCAGGTGACGATGAGGAGGAAAAGCCAAAAGTGGATATCGAGTCTCTTAGTTCCAAAGGTAATTGTTTACTTTAAGCAACATGTAACATGTTTTCTTTATTTGGCGGCAACTCTTTGAACTCGCATATTATATGATATTTTTTTTTGCTTGTGGTTGTGTAGGAATTCAACTACAAATGGAGTCTAAGGCTACGGGCACGAAGCGTGCCCCTGCAGGTAGAGGAAGAGGCGGCGGTGGTCGTGGTGCTGCTGCTGCTGCTAGTTCTTCCAAACGAAAAAGATGAATGAAACATGTTGGTTTTGTTATGCGTTTAGGATCCAAGTTACGCTTTCCTTTTTCTTTAGTCTTTGGTTGGGTATGTAAGCAAATGGCAAAATGTGAAGTTTTGGAGGCAAAATGTGGATATGAAGTAAATTGTGGTTGAATTGCAATAGTAAATTGTGGTTGAATTGCAATGCCTTTGTTTGGATTTTCTCTTGTCATCTTTTGTGTTTGAATTGAGAAAATGAATGATTACCATTATCATTTTGCTTTTTTAACAAGCCTCCTAGATTGAAAGTTGAAACCAGGTGAAAATCAAACATGAGGCAACACTTCTAGTCTTTACTCTATTAAAACTATCTTATCCGTTTATTAACAAGGTTGTTAAGTTTATCGTTACAACTTGCAAAGAATCAAAATTTATTTTCGCAAAAAGTAAAAAAATATCTAAACTTTTGCTAATCGCATTCAAAATAAATGTCCGATGACAAGTTGATCGGTTAAATGGGAGTTAGCACACGATTTTGTTAGTACCATCCAAACCGAATCCAATTTAGTTGTTTACTTATTCAATTTCAATGAGTGAATTTTCAAGTTCAACCAACCCATTTTCAAAATATCAAGTAGATGAATAAGAATCTTGAGAAAATCTTTCATTTGTCTACCATTATAGACAATCCCATCTATATTATTTATGGAATTTGAACCTGAACTCTATTTATGATTCAGTATTTCTATATCATTCTATATCATCGGCTCTTCTTATTTCTATTGATTTACGTCTAGCCTGTTCTTTTTTTTTAGAAATACCTTTACAATTGTGTGTTTTTTCTAGACCAATGTCCACCAAGAGGCTAGAACCTGCACCACTTGGAGGGGTAACATCTTATTACATCTTCAAAATTTTGAAAATTGTGTTTTACTACCAAGATCTAAGAGCATCCCCATAGTTTTGTGAGAGAACATCATATTTTAGGATGGGGTTATGAATGATTGTGAGTGAAGGTTATGTAAAGTCTACTATTTATCGGTATATTTGGAGGAATATTGTTCCACTACATTTATTTTTTAAATATATTTTGGAAATGGTTATAAGTGTGTCACACCACGCCAATGGCGGAAACACGTGGCGCGACGGTTCAAGAGCATAAAGTCAAGGTTAATGCTGAACACAAGTAATTTAAGAAAATGGGTCATTTATTAAGGCGTCAAATCTTGTTCAAAATATTACACAAAAGTAAATTGTTTTTAAGACAACATAGGGGTTTCTCAAATATATCCCAAAGCCTTGGGAAATAAAGGTGAAACCCCGCAAAATGTTTAACGCCGCATCGGAGGATTCCACGACCCAGCTTGCCCCGGTTCACCATCGTCTAATTACCTGAAAGATATGTTTAAAATTTCGTCAATATAAATATATTGGTGAGTTCACAGGTTTTTAGTTTCCAAAACTTGAATACTTGGGAAATACCATGTTATAACAATATATAGGAGTTGCAAATTCCTATAATTCTACTTGAGACTATAATCAAACCAAGACGTATAATAATAATGCCCCGCTCCAAGTCGTTACTCGGTTTCCCACGACTTAAGTTCAGAATATATGCACCCCAGGCATACACTAATGCATAATCGACGCTATTGATCAGGGGTGGGCCTTGTCAGGCACCAATAGTACTATTCAATATTCCTCCGGTTTCATTTCCCTGAATAAATGATTATAGAGGCGAGGACTCAACCCCGAGTGGCGGTCACACCTCAAGTAATAAATCCGTCAAACATTTTCCCTAACATATCTTTCCCCCGAAAACGTAAAAATAGTTTAAAATGGGGCCGTGAAACTCACCTGAATCAACGTCCGGCGTACTAAGCAGATAGCAAAGAGGGTCTCGCACCTACAAACGTCCTAGACGTATAAGTCACTATCCCTATAGTGCATGTGCCTTGGCAAGTTGTACACCCAACTCCCTACCACAAGTTATTCCAAATCCCGTTTAATTAAACGCGTATCCTAGGTTTCGTTGGCGTTAGATTACCCCTTGGTGTTACAAGTTATATATTACTCTTGTTAATATTTCCTTAACTTGTATCTTATTATTATCGACTCGACTTCACTTAACATATAATTATTTTCCCATTTAAATAATTATACTTAAGATCGCATCGCTCGACATAATATATATTTCAACACTCGACCCGACTCACCTTGCCGCACATTTGTTTTCCCATTTAAACAAATATGCTAAGATCTTGTCGTTCGATTGTATATTCTTAACACCCGATTCAACTCACCATACCGTATATTTATTTTCCCATTCAAATAAATATACTAGGATCTTGTCGGCGCGGCATACACATATATATTCTTGTCTACTCGTCGCGGCTTTCCTTCCCGCATATCTACTTTCCCATTAAGTAGATATACTAGAATTTTGCCGAGACGAGCGTACATATATATAAATGTGTAATTTTTCTTGTTAAGTATATACGTTTGTTTAACGTCTTATTTGTTTACGTTATATTTTTCTCCCACGAATAATTCTTTTAACACTTAGGAAAGTGTTTATTAGTTTTCACCCATGTATATATATATTTTACTTCCTAAAAATATATATTTTCTCATCTTGCCGCAATGGCATTTTTCTCATGTTTTGTCCGTGTACGGTTCGTTAACGCGTCTTAGTTCGATATCTTGAATAGTTAACTTTTCCAAGTTTTTCCCAACATGTGTTTTATAGAAATATTATTCATATTTCTGCCTCCTAACACAAGTTACTTGGAAGGTTTAAAATACTTATGTATTTTTAACCCAACTTGTTAACTTAACTACAAAAATGTTTCCAACACTTTTATATTCCCATTTATATAAAAGTATTCATTTTTGTATAAGTTTCTCAAGTTTGTTTAACATTTTTATAAAATCTCTATTTTATAAAAATTCTTATGTTAATATCATCCATATTTTATAACTTTCAAAAATATACTTTTTATACAAAAATACCCAAGTATATCTACTAGTATTTACCCAAATCATCCTTGGAAAATTATTACTTATACTTTTGACACCAAACTTTCCATTATTGCATTTTTGGACTAATAGTTTCTAAAATGTTCATTTTAGTCCTCTAACTTTCAAAGTTACAATATTAGTCCCTTAACTTCCAAATGTTGCATTTTTCCACTCTAACTTCCAAAGTTAGCATTTTTCACTCGAAATAGTAGACTTTGAAGATCCATCTTTTTATTGGTAAGTTATTTTTGTATCAAAACACTTTTATTAGTCTTATATTCCATATATAAGACTACTTGTAGGTGTGTTTTATGTATTTGCCCATTATATCAAAATATCATTCTTCTAAGTAAGTAAACTTTAATTTTTCATCTTCTTTATTCTTGAACTACTAACATGTTCCACCATTTATTATGTCTTAGATGATCATATTAAGATGATTAAAGTTACTTTTTAACACATTCAAGTTTATTCCATAAATCTTTACCAAATCATCATCCTACTTAGTGTATGTGTAAATTTTATACATTTTCAAGAACACTACTTTATCATCATCCAATCCATGATTTATTTACATATCTTTATTCCTCTATTTTACTCATGTAAAACCTATTAAAGATTATGTTTCAAACCACCTTTTAAACCCTTCATGTACAACTTGCTCCTAAGAACACATACATGAATAATAATAATAATCAAAAACAAGGTTAAGAAGCTTACTACTAGCACAAGGCTAGGGAAGACAAAACCTTGGATTTTGAGAGGGGTTTAGTGTGTTCTTCCTTAATGGTTAAGCTCCAAGCTTGAAACACACAATAGGGGTTTGGATGATGGATTGTTTTGAGTGATTTGGAGATGTAAAAACTTGAAAGAAATGTGTATGGTGGAGGGGTAAAACTTACGGCCAAGATGGAGAAAAGAAGAAGAGTTGTTTTGCTTTCAAGTGTGCATGCTATTATCTTTATACTATCCTTATAATATCTCCCAAGATCACACTTAATCTATCTAAGATTTGCAAAGATTGTGAAGTACTATGGAAATCCTTGTAAAGTATGTGGGATGGATAAGTGGCCGTGGGTTTTGAGAGCCAAAGGAAGGGTGGTAATCTTTCCAAAATCTTTAGTGATTATACTTGATCTTATACTTAGATTCTTATCCATGCATGTGTGTGTACTTAGGTATGATTGCTAGCTTTGTGTCTTGGATTATTAAGGCCTATGGGCCGAAATCTTTTATGAAAAAGCAAGAAAGTTGATCATGCTTTGTACTTGCTAATCTTGCACATTATCTTTTCCATGCATGCTTGTTAATATAGGTTTGTAGGTTGTTTAGGCAAAAGAAAACAAAAGGAGATCATAAGGCCATTAGGCCGGCCCTTGGATGGGTTTGGGTGGGGTCCACCACTTCAAATATTCACCCAATATTTGTTAAGTTTAATCCCTCGTCGCTCGGGTGTCGTTCGGGTATTTTTCGGGATTTAATCACGCGTTATTCGGACATTAAAAATACCTCTAATAACCCTTAAATATAGTCTAATTTAAACGTTGATTGGTTATTTAGGCTTTTACCGGGTGAAATTATGAGTTATGCGCGTATCGGGTGCGGTACGCGCACTTTATTCGTTACCGGGAGATTTGTATGAGACGTTTCCTCTTATGGTTTTGGAGTTCCAAAACTCATTATATTTCATGAAACTACCCTTTATTTTATATCCTGGGTGTCCGGGATCCTTTTCGTTTATTTAATTATTACCGGGTAATTGCCAACGTCCATACCGGATAGTTTATTCGCACATGATCCAATCATGCTTTACCATTAAACGTATGCATACCTATGCATTATTTGGAAATTGCTATCTCCTAAGGCCTTGATAATTAAACCACATATAATTGCATTTAATTACGTTAATCACATATTAATTAATTAGTACGGAATTACCTTATTTTTGCCGGTTGTTACATTCTCCCCCCGTTAAGAGAATTCCGTCCCGGAATTCACTTCGAGTTCTCCGGTATAGGTGTCTTCTCGAATAGGGCGGGATACTTTTGCTTCATCCGGTCCAGCCTTTCCCACGTGAACTCCGGTCCACGCTTGGCGTTCCAACGCACTTTGACCAATTTGATCTTGCTGCGTCTTAGTTTTTGGACCTTCCAATCGGTTACCTCGATTGGTTTTTCAACAAAATGTAACTTGTCGTCAATTTGGATTTCTTCAGCAGGGATGATGAGAGTTTCGTCGGATAAACACTTCTTCAAGTTTGACACGTGAAATGTGTCGTGTACTCCACTGAGCTCTTGAGGCAACTTGAGTTTGTACGCCACTGGGCCTACCCTGGACAAGATTTCAAATGGTCCTACGTATCGCGGGTTCAGTTTTCCGCGCTTCCCAAAGCGCGCGACACCTTTCCAAGGTGACACTTTTAGTAGGACCCTGTCTCCGACTTGAAACTCTAAAGGCTTTCGCCTCATATCAGCATAGCTTTTCTGGCGGTCACGGGCCGCTTTGAGGCGTTCCTTTATCAAAAAGACCTTGTCCGTGGTCTCTTGAACAATTTCGGGCCCGGTGAGTTGTTTCTCTCCAACTTCCGCCCAACATAGCGGAGATCGACACTTGCGTCCATACAGAGCTTCAAACGGTGCAGCTTGAATGCTCGTATGATAACTGTTGTTATAAGAAAACTCTGCCAATGGCAAGTGTGTATCCCAATTTCCGCCAAAATCAATCGCACATGCCCGCAACATATCTTCTAGAGTCTGGATGGTCCGTTCACTTTGACCATCCGTTTGAGGGTGGTATGCGGTACTCATGTCAAGGCGAGTACCGAGGGCTTCGTTCAAACTTTCCCAAAATCTTGAAGTGAAACGACTATCCCGATCGGAGATGATAGAGATAGGTACACCATGTCTTGACACCACTTCCTTAATGTATAAACGGGTCAGTTTCTCCAACTTGTCCGTTTCGCGAATCGGAAGGAAGTGTGCAGATTTCGTCAATCGATCAACGATTACCCAAATCGTGTCATGGCCGCTTGTTGTCTTGGGTAACTTGGTAATGAAATCCATGGTGATTCGTTCCCATTTCCATTCTGGTATTTCCGGTTGTTGAAGCAAACCGGATGTATTCTGATGCTCGGCCTTGACCTTTGCGCAAGTCAGACATTGCGCAACATAGGCCGCTATATCTCTCTTGAAATTTGGCCACCAATAAAGTTCCTTCAAATCGTGGAACATCTTGTCTGCACCTGGGTGAACTGAATATCTAGAACTGTGAGCTTCGGCCAATACTAGCTCACGCAATCCCCCGTACACTGGAACCCAAATTCTATTCATGAAATACAGGGTCTGGTCCACCTTTGGTTCCAGTGAGTCAACCATCTTTCGTAACCTTTCACCTTTGACATTCTCGGGTTTAAGGGCGTTGACTTGAGCTTCACGAATTCGTTCAGTCAGATTCGTGTGGATAGTCAAACCCAAAGCTCGAACACGCAACGGCTTAACCCGTTCCTTGCGACTTAAGGCGTCAGCTACGACGTTTGCCTTACCGGGATGGTACTTTATCTCACAATCGTAATCGTTTAATAATTCAACCCATCGCCGTTGTCGCATATTCAAATCCTTCTGATCAAAGATGTGTTGCAAACTCTTATGATCAGTGAAAATCGTGCACTTGGTTCCATATAAGTAGTGCCTCCATATCTTGAGAGCGAATACCACTGCACCTAATTCCAAATCATGTGTAGTGTAGTTCTTCTCATGGATTTTCAGTTGCCTGGAAGCATATGCTATCACTTTTTCCCGTTGCATTAATACGCATCCTAAGCCTTGATGCGAAGCGTCACAGTAAACCACAAAGTCTTCCGTACCATCGGGGAGCGATAGTATCGGAGCGCCACATAACTTGTCTTTTAGTAATTGGAACGCTGCCTCTTGCTTTTCCGTCCACTCGAATTTCTTATCCTTTTGGGTTAACATGGTTAAAGCTTGTGCTATCTTAGAAAAGTTCTCGATGAACCTTCTGTAATAACCCGCGAGGCCAAGAAATTGTCGTACTTCGGTAGGAGTTCGAGGGGCTTCCCAATTTTTAATTGCCTCGATCTTGGCTGGATCGACATGTATGCCCTTCTCATTCACCACGTGACCTAGGAAGTGGACTTCTCGAATCCAAAAGTCGCACTTTGAAAACTTAGCATATAGCTTCTCTTTGCGTAATACTTCAAGGATTAATCGAAGGTGATTCTCGTGATCTTCCTTAGTGCGTGAATAGATCAAAATGTCATCGATGAAAATAATGACGAATTTATCCAAGTACGGCTTACACACGCGGTTCATTAGATCCATGAAAACTGCTGGTGCGTTGGTTAAGCCGAATGGCATTACCAAAAATTCATAATGCCCATATCGAGTTCTGAAGGCCGTCTTTGGTACATCTTCCTCTTGGATACGCAACTGATGGTAGCCGGACCTTAAATCAATCTTGGAGTAAAAGCTAGATCCTTGGAGCTGATCAAATAAATCGTCGATCCTGGGGAGAGGATAGCGATTCTTGATGGTTAGCTTGTTCAGCTCTCGATAGTCGATGCACATGCGAAATGTACCATCCTTCTTCTTCACAAATAAGACGGGAGCTCCCCAAGGTGAGAAACTCGGTCTTATAAAACCCTTGTCTAATAATTCTTGCAGCTGGCTGGATAGTTCTTGCATCTCCGATGGAGCTAAGCGGTATGGCGATCGTGCCACGGGAGCAGCTCCAGGAACGAGGTCGATGCGGAACTCGACTTGTCGAGGTGGTGGCAACCCCGGCAAATCTTCTGGGAATACATCCGGAAAATCTCTAGCTACTGGAATGTCTTCCAACTTTCGCTCGTCGGCCTTCTTGTCCACTACGTGTGCCAAGAATGCGACAAGCCCTTTTCTTAGACACTTACGAGCCTTCATGCTTGAAATAATCCTTAGCGGCGTCCCGTGTCTTTCCCCTTGAATTGAGAGAGTTTCACCGCTTGCGAGAGGGACTTGAATGACTTTATCGTTGCAAACCACGACGGCATGGTGTGCGGACAACCAGTCCATGCCAACAACTATGTCAAAACTTCCCAATACGACTGGTAAAAGATCAATTCCGAACTCGTGCCCACAGAGTTCTAATTTGCAATCTTTCGCTACTTCTCTCGTTTCAATAGTTTTACCATTAGCCAGTTCTATGGAGTAGGGTGTACCTAGTTTACTAGTTTTTAGCCCAAGTAATCTTTTAAACTCAATGGATACGAAGCTAAAATCGGCACCGGTATCAAATAATACAGAAGCATAATGGCCATTAAGAGGGAACGTACCAGTGACCACATTGGGGTCCTGTCGTGCATCACCGGCTCCAATCACAAACGCCCGCCCGCGGGCTTGGTTGTTGACCTTGGGGCAGTCCTTCTTCCAATGGTCAAGTGACCCACAAGCGAAGCAAGGTCTAGCTCCTCCATTTTTCGGTGCTCCTGACCGGCAATCTTCCGTCTTGTGTCCCGATCGGTGGCACTTCCCACATGTCAACCCATTATTTCTCCCCCGGTTGCCCTGTTTTCCACCGTTCCCACGCCCTGTGGCGACATACCCTTTCCCCTTCTTGTTGGAGCTACCCGATGCTCCATCCTTCTTTCCTTCCTCCCGTTTACGTTTCCCAAACCTTGGTTTGTTTCCCTGTTCATTCGTCACCACTGCTGAACTTGTTCCCTGGTTCTTACCTTCCACACTGCTTGCTTCAGAAATTTTCAGTCCCGAAACCTGTCGGATCAAGGTACCCATTCGGATAGCGTCTTCAGTGAGTCTCAGTGCAAGATCAATAGCCTCGCGCATGGTCGTGGGTTTGGAAGAGGTGACCATGCTGCGTATCTGCGGTGCTAACCCAAACAAGTAGCGCTCTATCTTGTTAGTCTCTGGTGTAACCAAACGAGGTACTAGTCGAGCGAGATCGTGAAATCGAGACGTGTACCCAGTAACGTCTGCTCCTACCATAGTAAGGTTCCAGAATTCGGTTTCCAGCTTCTGTACCTCACTTGCCGGGCGGTATTCGGCAATCATAAGTTCTTTTAGTGCCGCCCATGATAGGGAGTATGCAGCATCATCTCCTAACGACTGTACTTGGCCATTCCACCAAGTTAGTGCCTGATCCAGAAACAGGTTGGTGGAGTACATGACGGACTGTCGAGGGGTACACCCACTGATGCGGATAATTGCCTCGGTCTTTTCGAACCACTTGACCAGGCCTATGGATCCCTCAGTGCCGCTGAAGTTAATCGGCTTACAGTCCAAGAAAGCTTTGAAAGTGCAGCCGCGCTCTCCTGAGGCTGTTCCTGTAATAGTAATGTAGTATGTTATTATGGGACAGGAGTTTCGAAATACTCTCCCATCACTTTTTCATTTATTCTTAAACCTCTTACCAATAGGGGAGGTTTCTCGTCGTTCGCTCCCTGTCCTGTCATGCGAGTGTTCAGAGCGGGCGGCTTCATGTTCTGCGATGGCGCGGGCTATGCGCTCCGAGATCAGTGTCTCGAGTTCAGCGGGTGTGGTAGGTAATCCGTCCGTGCCGCTGTTGCTTCGGGTGGCTGGTGCCATTTTTCTTCAATAATATATCAAAGGTTAATTTGGCAAACATTTATACAATATATAAATAACAAACCAGAATCTGAACACAAATAATCAACACCATGTCATCACACAACATACCAACACATCATACAAAATAAATAGTAATCAACACAATATCACCACCCAATCACACGAATCACAATATATGGAGTAAGCAATATTAATCGTAGACAACAACATATTTCACCATCATAATAATAAGATTTTTCATTAATTTCAATAGTACTAGTACAATGCTTGTTCATAATAACAAAATGGGGAATACATCCCTCATACAATACATTGTTTTTGAAATAAATAAAACATCATATCATGTGCCGTCGTACCCGTACGGCTAGGCAAAATGCAGACGAGTGTCATAACCCGTGCTATACTACCATACTGCTGCTACTATGTACATGAGCTGGTGATTCTTCCGTGCGTCCCTGATGCATCCCTACTGTGGCGGTGGCGGCGGAAACTGGTACTGTGGTGCATGCATACTGATAGTCATGCTAATCTCCGTGATGCGCTCATATAAGAACTGTCGATGCGCCAAATGCGCATCTCCAGTAATCCCGCATTGCGCATCCATGCGCAACAACTCTTCCGCGTAATGCGCTAAGGCATCACGGGCATCGATCATCCGCGTCCACATCAATCGTGTCTGCTGCTCTACCTGGTTCACGGTGCGCTGCACCGTATTGGCGAGGGTCTGAAAGTCTCGCTCCAGTGTGATGGCAGAGGTCCATGCTGGTCCAGATAGGGGTGTCATCCCGTGAAGATGGGATGGTCCGGGTACATCGGGATGAACTGGCGGAAATGAGCCAAAGGGGTCTGGTATCGGTGTGTGGAAAAATATCGGGGCAAAACCCTGTGGACTGGGGGTAAAGTGTGGGGGTATCATGTAGGGGTCCCCTGCACCCAGAGGATACGGTGCAGGTGGCATGCTGGGCACAGTGGGGATCGGTAGTGTCATGGCTATGGTGGGTGGTGGTACAAGCTCGGCCAAGGGGGCCAAGAGGGGCTCTGAGATAGTGGCCCACTCTGGGGTGGACACCACTATGGTGGGTGTGGGAGGGCTCGCAGTGGCGTATGCCGTCATGCCCGCCCGGTGCAGCTCCGAGCTGCGGGCAGAGCTCCCCTCCAGGATGTGCCCAGTAGGAACTGGCCCATCCTGAGGTACGGGCTCGGGTATGGTGGGTAGGGTAGCTGGTGCCGTAGTGGCATGCTCGATCACCGGAGCGACGTGCTCCTCCTGGTCTGCTGGTGGGATCGGCACAGCAATGTGCTCCACCGATGCGGTCGACTCATCGTCGGAGTCATCAGAAATCCACCCGTTGTGTCCTCGGGGAACGGGCACGAGCATCATGCCCGGGGGTACGGGGATAAGTGGGGTAGGTGAGGGCTCACGGTCGACAGGTGCGTGTCGGTCATAGGGAGACTCAACGGTCTCTGACTGCGCGGGGACAGGCCTCGATGGACCTGCACAGCCCTCTGGAAAGTCTCTGATGGCCTGGAGGGGCAGTACTGGCAGTGGCGCTGCCTGGAATGGCACTATAGCAAGTCAGCCTGTGGTGCCTCGGCCATAGGTAGGTCGGCCACGTCGCCCTCAGCGGGGGCCCACGCCGGGTCCTCGCTCGGGTCAGTCTCATCCGAGCTATCTCCTCCTGCGCCCTCCACGGCGACGTCAATCTCCATCTCGTCATCCTCCGGATCGAGTACCACAACCTCGATCGGCTCTGCTGGCGGCGCTGGGATAATCTGAATACTGCTATCGTAGCTCGGTGCTACGCTCCCTGCGTCTGCGTCTGACATCCCTGGCAAAAGAACCGTACTAATATATATGAATTTTTTTTTTTTGAATTAGATAGTTATGGCGTACGTTATCAATAACCTTCCTAACTTCTAATTTCACGCTAATGCATAACAATACCCATGGCTGGCTTGGTCGGAATCTCCGCATGCCCAACGCTTCTTGAAAAATTACTTTATTGCGTTTAGCATCTTTACATATTTTTCTTTTGAAAACTTTATTATTTGAACCAAATCCGGTTATAGTCTAGTTTTTAAAGAAAATACTCTAGTTCGCTATAACCTTGGCTCTGATACCACTTTCTGTCACACCACGCCAATGGCGGAAACACGTGGCGCGACGGTTCAAGAGCATAAAGTCAAGGTTAATGCTGAACACAAGTAATTTAAGAAAATGTTAAGGCGTCAAATCTTGTTCAAAATATTACACAAAAGTAAATTGTTTTTAAGACAACATAGGGGTTTCTCAAATATATCCCAAAGCCTTGGGAAATAAAGGTGAAACCCCGCAAAATGTTTAACGCCGCATCGGAGGATTCCACGACCCAGCTTGCCCCGGTTCACCTTCGTCTAATTACCTGAAAGATATGTTTAAAATTTCGTCAATATAAATATATTGGTGAGTTCACAGGTTTTTAGTTTCCAAAACTTGAATACTTGGGAAATACCATGTTATAACAATATACAGGAGTTGCAAATTCCTATAATTCTACTTGAGACTATAATCAAACCAAGACGTATAATAATAATGCCCCGCTCCAAGTCGTTACTCGGTTTCCCACGACTTAAGTTCAGAATATATGCACCCCAGGCATACACTAATGCATAATCGACGCTATCGATCAGGGGTGGGCCTTGTCAGGCACCAATAGTACTATTCAATATTCCTCCGGTTTCATTTCCTGAATAAATGATTATAGAGGCGAGGACTCAACCCCGAGTGGCGGTCACACCTCAAGTAATAAATCCGTCAAACATTTTCCCTAACATATCTTTCCCCCGAAAACGTAAAAATAGTTTAAAATGGGCCGTGAAACTCACCTGAATCAACGTCCGGCGTACTAAGCAGATAGCAAAGAGGGTCTCGCACCTACAAACGTCCTAGACGTATAAGTCACTATCCCTATAGTGCATGTGCCTTGGCAAGTTGTACACCCAACTCCCTACCACAAGTTATTCCAAATCCCGTTTAATTAAACGCGTATCCTAGGTTTCGTTGGCGTTAGATTACCCCTTGGTGTTACAAGTTATATATTACTCTTGTTAATATTTCCTTAACTTGTATCTTATTATTATCGACTCGACTTCACTTAACATATAATTATTTTCCCATTTAAATAATTATACTTAAGATCGCATCGCTCGACATAATATATATTTCAACACTCGACCCGACTCACCTTGCCGCACATTTGTTTTCCCATTTAAACAAATATGCTAAGATCTTGTCGTTCGATTGTATATTCTTAACACCCGATTCAACTCACCATACCGTATATTTATTTTCCCATTCAAATAAATATACTAGGATCTTGTCGGCGCGGCATACACATATATATTCTTGTCTACTCGTCGCGGCTTTCCTTCCCGCATATCTACTTTCCCATTAAGTAGATATACTAGAATTTTGCCGAGACGAGCGTACATATATATAAATGTGTAATTTTTCTTGTTAAGTATATACGTTTGTTTAACGTCTTATTTGTTTACGTTATATTTTTCTCCCACGAATAATTCCTTTAACACTTAGGAAAGTGTTTATTAGTTTTCACCCATGTATATATATATTTTACTTCCTAAAAATATATATTTTCTCATCTTGCCGCAATGGCCTTTTTCTCATGTTTTGTCCGTGTACGGTTCGTTAACGCGTCTTAGTTCGATATCTTGAATAGTTAACTTTTCCAAGTTTTTCCCAACATGTGTTTTATAGAAATATTATTCATATTTCTTCCTCCTAACACAAGTTACTTGGAAGGTTTAAAATACTTATGTATTTTTAACCCAACTTGTTAACTTAACTACAAAAATGTTTCCAACACTTTTATATTCCCATTTATATAAAAGTATTCATTTTTGTATAAGTTTCTCAAGTTTGTTTAACATTTTTATAAAATCTCTATTTTATAAAAATTCTTATGTTAATATCATCCATATTTTATAACTTTCAAAAATATACTTTTTATACAAAAATACCCAAGTATATCTACTAGTATTTACCCAAATTATCCTTGGAAAATTATTACTTATACTTTTGACACCAAACTTTCCATTATTGCATTTTTGGACTAATAGTTTCTAAAATGTTCATTTTAGTCCTCTAACTTTCAAAGTTACAATATTAGTCCCTTAACTTCCAAATGTTGCATTTTTCCACTCTAACTTCCAAAGTTAGCATTTTTCACTCGAAATAGTAGACTTTGAAGATCCATCTTTTTATTGGTAAGTTATTTTTGTATCAAAACACTTTTATTAGTCTTATATTCCATATATAAGACTACTTGTAGGTGTGTTTTATGTATTTGCCCATTATATCAAAATATCATTCTTCTAAGTAAGTAAACTTTAATTTTTCATCTTCTTTATTCTTGAACTACTAACATGTTCCACCATTTATTATGTCTTAGATGATCATATTAAGATGATTAAAGTTACTTTTTAACACATTCAAGTTTATTCCATAAATCTTTACCAAATCATCATCCTACTTAGTGTATGTGTAAATTTTATACATTTTCAAGAACACTACTTTATCATCATCCAATCCATGATTTATTTACATATCTTTATTCCTCTATTTTACTCATGTAAAACCTATTAAAGATTATGTTTCAAACCACCTTTTAAACCCTTCATGTACAACTTGCTCCTAAGAACACATACATGAATAATAATAATAATCAAAAACAAGGTTAAGAAGCTTACTACTAGCACAAGGCTAGAGAAGACAAAACCTTGGATTTTGAGAGGGGTTTAGTGTGTTCTTCCTTAATGGTTAAGCTCCAAGCTTGAAACACACAATAGGGGTTTGGATGATGGATTGTTTTGAGTGATTTGGAGATGTAAAAACTTGAAAGAAATGTGTATGGTGGAGGGGTAAAACTTACGGCCAAGATGAGAAAAGAAGAAGAGTTTTTTTGCTTTCAAGTGTGCATGCTATTATCTTTATACTATCCTTATAATATCTCCCAAGATCACACTTAATCTATCTAAGATTTGCAAAGATTGTGAAGTACTATGGAAATCCTTGTAAAGTATGTGGGATGGATAAGTGGCCGTGGGTTTTGAGAGCCAAAGGAAGGGTGGTAATCTTTCCAAAATCTTTAGTGATTATACTTGATCTTATACTTAGATTCTTATCCATGCATGTGTGTGTACTTAGGTATGATTGCTAGCTTTGTGTCTTGGATTATTAAGGCCTATGGGCCGAAATCTTTTATGAAAAAGCAAGAAAGTTGATCATGCTTTGTACTTGCTAATCTTGCACATTATCTTTTCCATGCATGCTTGTTAATATAGGTTTGTTGGTTGTTTAGGCAAAAGAAAACAAAAGGAGATCATAAGGACATTAGGCCGGCCCTTGGATGGGTTTGGGTGGGGTCCACCACTTCAAATATTCACCCAATATTTGTTAAGTTTAATCCCTCGTCGCTCGGGTGTCGTTCGGGTATTTTTCGGATTTAATCACGCGTTATTCGGACATTAAAAATACCTCTAATAACCCTTAAATATAGTCTAATTTAAACGTTGATTGGTTATTTAGGCTTTTACCGGGTGAAATTATGAGTTATGCGCGTATCGGGTGCGGTACGCGCACTTTATTTGTTACCGGGAGATTTGTATGAGACGTTTCATCTATGGTTTTGGAGTTCCAAAACTCATTATATTTCATGAAACTACCCTTTATTTTATATCCTGGGTGTCCGGGATCCTTTTCGTTTATTTAATTATTACCGGGTAATTGCCAACGTCCATACCGGATAGTTTATATCGCACATGATCCAATCATGCTTTACCATTAAACGTATGCATACCTATGCATTATTTGGAAATTGCTATCTCCTAAGGCCTTGATAATTAAACCACATATAATTGCATTTAATTACGTTAATCACATATTAATTAATTAGTACGGAATTACCTTATTTTTGCCGGTTGTTACAAAGTGGATGAGAGAAAAGATAACGACAAAGGTATATAAAAGTTGTAAATATATTTTGTGAGTAATTGTGAGTAGACGTGATGGAGAACATGATGTGAATGCTCTAACTATAACAAAAAGAAATAAGATCAAGTTTTAACAAATTAAATTTGTTGATTTTGTAACCTAATTGTTCAAATACACAACCAACTTATAACTAATGCTAAATGCTTTGTTATAATTGAGTTAAATAAAAAAATTGTGTCTTTTCTAATTCTAAAGGGCCATCTTAATGAAAACCACTACCAAGATAAAGGCATTATTTCTCAGATCTCTTCAGTAACCAGTTTCCTAGTACATGTAATTGATGTGTAAACACTACCCAAATGTGGGAAATAATCATAATGTGAAGAATAATATATATCCCTAAACCTTAACCCCTATTCTCATAATAAACCTGATCAACAAACCAGGCCAAAATCAAATAAATCTTCAATTTTCCATCATCTTCAATCCATCTTACCACTTAAAACGAAGCTTTCGTGGGCTCGTATCCATTATGATGCGATTTCTGCCATTGCCATGCGACCCGCAAATCTTTTCTAGATCAGTAAACCGTGCTGACCACTTAAGTTCTCGGCGTATCTTTGACGGGTCACTGAACACCTCAGCATGTCACCGGGCCTACGTGGCAGATATTCTACTTTAATTGAGGCCCCTGTTGCCTTCTTACAGGCTTCCACAAACTCTTTAACTGATCTACCTATCAAACAAAAATAATAAAATTGTTGCAAAATAAATGGATTTATTTAAAAATTAAACTACTAATGATTAAAATTATATGTTTTTATAAATTCATATATGAAATGCACCAAAAAAATCAGAACTTTCGTGCTACCCCAAATCTGTCGCATTTGGAAACGAACAAAAAATTAATAGTTTTGACACGAACCCATTTTGACCTCTTACCAAATCCATCGAAAACCTGACCGGCTGACCCAACCCTCTCAATTTGACACCATTATATCAAATAAGAAATTACCTTTCCCTGTACCCACATTATAAATTCCAACGTTCCCGGGGTTTGGCATTTTCAAGTGCTTTTACATGAGCATCGACTAAATCAGTGACATCGATATAGTCCCGTATGCAAGTCCCATCTGAGGTCTTGTAGTCTGTTTCCTCTAACCTTAATCACAATAAAAATATCAGATTTTTCTTAGTTAAATGCTACTAGAATAAAAAATTACCTTGAGCCCTTGGTAATTCCAGTGCTGCATCAAAGCACGCACCCGATATTCTTCCATGTTCACGTAATTCGGGCATCGGTGCTTTCACCTAATCGTCCATCTGGATCTGAGCCAATCACATTGAAGTATCTGGAATCAAACAAACAGTAAAAAGTCAAAAATGTTATTGATCCAGACGAATACAGTTACACATTGTTAAAAACTAATCATTTGCTAACCTTAAAATCATGACGGCCATGTCTGAGTTTCTATGGAAATCCTGAATGATATCTTCTGACATCTTTTTGGCTTTCCCATAGGGTTAATCGGGTGCTATAACACACAACATAAAAACTACGTACTAAGCAAGAAACACGGGTAACACCTATAAACGATGAAAGTACATATACGCCCATGGAACCTGAGGAGTTTCTTCTGTAATTGGCATCTTTTCAGGCTCTCCGTAAGTAGCACATGTGCTAGAATAAATCAGAGTATTAACATTATGTGCTGCCATCGCCTCCAATATGATCAGGTATTTGATGTAATATTGTGATAATACCTGCATAATTACAAATATTCGAAAACAATCATAAACACAGTGGCGGATCTAGAAATGAATTTCAGTAGTAACGTTTTTCATTTTTTTTCATTTTAGTAGCAACGTTTTCCAAACTTTTAAAAAAAACAAATTTTTCCACTAATTTTACACTACGCGCGCGAAGTTGAGCAGCAACGGACGCGGCACTAGTTATACACTAGGTCCGCCCCTGCATAAACATAAGATATATTAACTACAGATCTGAAAATGATTATGTAAAGGGTCTACCTACTTTAGTGGATCAAGCGTACTCTCTCCAACGTATGCAACCGCTGCAAAATGCATCACTGCATCAAATGCATTTTCAGCAAAGATTTTGTTTACCTTTGATATAATATATCAAGGAAACAAACAAGGGCATGTGTGACTTCTCAAGAAATATTATTATTTACGTTATTAGTAGGATACGACTTTTGCGTCACCCAAATCAGCATAAACAAATTGAAGTCTCCCAGGTTCAGGAAACAGGCGTTGAAGAACTTTAACAGCGCCTATGTTTCCACGAGATAGATTATCCTATCACACAATTACACAACTTTAGTTTGTGTTATAGTTCACACGCCCCACTTACAGTGTGGCATATAATGTATATATGTGTGCCCGGGGGGGGGGGGCAAAAGTAAAGATGCACTAGTTTTAAACGTTATTTTACTAATTTCGTGAAAATAACGTTGAAAACGACGGACGGTTAATCATGCATCATGTGGTGGCGTTGATAGCCAAAAGACAAAGGGGTACATGCACTGATCGGGTTTGTCCCGATTGCTAAGTGTTCTATGCCTTATGTCCAAGGCTTGATACCAAACCACATCGAGCCGGGGGTCTCACTGGAAGCAGCCTCTCTATTCTTAGGGGTAGAGGTAAAGCTGTCTACATCTTACCCTCCTCAGACCCTACCTTAGCTTTGCTATAGGTGGGATTAACTGAGTATGATGATGATGATGAGTTTGTATTATAGTTCAATATCAGTAAACGATGAACGAAAACAGAGACATACCACTATGGTCACACGATACGAGTCTTTAAGAAGGCGTAATGTAGCATGAGAACCGATATATCCAGCACCTCCGGTCACTAAAACATGAGTAACCCCTGGTTCACGTCGTGAAAACTTCATACAACAATATGGCAAATTAAGAACAAATTATTTAAAACACATATAGCTGAACCAAAATGGTCTGTTTACTTACAGGCTAGGGCTAGTGAAAGTAGGGGATTGTTTGAGCATAAAAATGCAAAATGCTACAAGACCTAAAGCAAAAACAGTCTTTCTTGCAACCCCTTTTTTCTTGATTGGCTCTGTATGATCCACACCTATAAATCCAAACACAAAAAATATCTTCAAATACAGTAAATTTTGAAATTAATGTTTTGCAACAAGACCATACGTAGTGTTGTGGCGCCACAGCCACATCACCGTTAACCAATACGCAGACGTTAAACCATGAGCAAGGTTTAAAAAATCGGAATCAAGCCTCGAGGCGTTTTCCTTTCACCTCAGAAGGCGTAAGCCCGAGGCGTAATTAAAAAAAATATATATAAATTATAACCTTGGAGCCGAGGGTTTATCTGGAAGCAGCCTCTCTATTCCTAGGGATAGAGGTAAGGCTTGCCTACATCCCCCCTCCCCAGACCTGCTAATAGCTTTGCTATTTGTGAGATTTTACTGGGTACGGCGGTTGTTGTTTGTAACTAATGTCATCACAGAATTTATAAAAAACATAAAAAACACACATAAAAAAACATTGAATGTTAAAATTGACACAAATATCTAAACATCAAAACCCCTGAGGCGCACCGTCAGCCATGCGAGGCACGCATACAATAAAACCCCATGAGGCGCCGCCTGAGACTCGTTTTCTGACCGCCTTGCCTTGAGGCGCCATGGGCACATCAGCCAAGCCAATAGCGCGCATGAAAGAGAAAAGAGGTGGCATTAAAGATAAGCCAATCACACAATTTTTTATTTTATTTAATTTTTAGTTAAACCACTACATACACTCAGTTGTGAATGAGTGTTTTAGTCAAACCACTAATGCCTACGTGGCAGTGCTTTTTGCACTTTTTAGTTAAGGGGGGACGGGGCGCTCCACTAGGTTTTTTTCAAATTTACTGATTTCTACCAATCCTGCACTGCCACATCACTTCACTGAAACAGTTTTTTTGAGTCAGCACTCCACTGGAAGTAAAATAGAGAAAAAGACAAAAGAGGGAGAGAGAAACTCACGGGTGCCAGCCGTTAACTACAACTAGAATTTGGTTCACCGACCACTACCAGCATGGGTGGCGGACTAGCGGCGGTGTTACGGGTACCTGTGACCAATTATGGTAGCGCCCCCCCCCCCCCCCCCCCCCCCCCAAAAAAAAAAAAAAAAAATCATCACACTCATATTGTATAGGTTCAATGACATGAATGTATGAAATTGTAATTTTACCTCCTAAAGCATAGGATCTGGGTGGCCTTGGTTGACTTCTTGGCTTGTTAAAGTTTGACATTTTTTGAAGAATCCCACTATAAAATTAATAAAGGCTGTTGCTTTAATCACTAAGAAATTAACAAATTAAAATACATAGCAAGGAAAGGTCAAAATACTTAAAAAAAGGCAAAATTTAATCTAATTTCAAGATCTAAAGATTACCCAGATGAAATTAAGGGAGCAAAACACAAAGGAGCAATAAAAAGATAACATATAGGAAATGTAGAGAGACGTACGTACGATGAAGAAAGAGTTAGGACCTTCAGGAAGTGTCTCTGTTTCTGTTTCGGTTTATGTTTATCTCTCTAGGTTTTTGAATGATGAGAGAGAAGATGGAGGAGTCTCTAGTGAAGGTGATGATGCCACCTGCCCTGTTATAAACTCAAAATTAAACAAGAAAAAAAATGGAGAATGTCTTTCAACACAAAATAAAATATCGAAAAACCAAACAATTACATGAAGTCTAATCTACACCATCGTTTCCAATCTACTTTACCTTTCTTATATATATTCACTAGCTAACTACCCGGGAGCGTCCCGGGGGTGAAGTTTAAAATATTGATGAATGTTAAAAAGTAACATGTATATGACAATTTTCCAAGCCCTGCGATTTTATGCTTGCCGGTACATATGGCCTATGCATCTTAGGAAAAAAAGAAAAAAAAATAGTTGGGGAAAGTTAGGAACCATTCTCTTATCACAACCTATTAGATAATAGCTCCTCAACTCAATATTATGTGTAGTAGCTAACACAATCAACCTAACAATCACGATATAGGAAAACAAATGCACCATGCAACTTCTGAATTGTATCATTGTTACCAATAGCTTAAACTCAATTAAGAGAGAACTAAAATTGCTTATCAACTATCATAGCTGTTTAACTCATTTCTTAAAAGTGCAGTGGTAGATCCAAAACTTCATCTTCATGAATATTGTAAAACAATAATAGAACTATAAAATAGATTGTAAGCAGCATAGGTACTATACAGAAACTATACTAATTAAGAAGTTGTGAAGCTTTGCTGGATAATGTAACTTATTATAAACAACATTTAAAAACCTAGACCAACATTCAAACAGCTCGTGCTTCCCTTTGTGACCCGGTTCTCACATTTACACCACCTTCCCTACGCCCACATTCGTCCGCTTCCCTGGTTTCCCGGTTAGCACACCGACACCGCCTTTCCAAACACCAACATCAGCCCGTTTCCTGGTTTTCCAGTGTGAACACCTACATCGCCTTTCCCGACACCAACATCAGTCCGTTTTCCTCGCACCAAGAAAAGACTTTGGAAGTGTGTTGTGTTCGTATGAATATCAATCCTATAATAGACATTTAAAATGTATCAGAACTAAACATACATGATCTGATCCCTATGTTCTTTTTTTTTTGAATAACTAAACCGAATAGGATTTGATGCGAGTCCATACCAGAAGACGTTTGTGGCACCTTGCACAAGAGCTGATGAGTAACGAGGAACATCTGCATTATCAAGTTCAACTTGAAGTCTTTAACCAAGTAAACACAAGAGCTGATGAGTAACGAAGGATAGACATTTTCGACATCTCCGGATCAAATGCTTGAGTGAAAACTGAAAACTGGAGTTGTCATTGCTATCTTTTCTCTCTTGAGTTCTTTCCAAATATATACCTAAAAAGTGTATATTAGCAATTTGCAAGACAGCATGGTCAAACCAAGGTTTGACCATAGTCAAATGTCTTAAAATACTCTGCATTAACTACGTTATATAGGTGACTGTTGCGGCTTATTTACTTATGAATGTGTTCACTTGGGTTGTGTCTTATCTCAAACGGGTCAAATATAAAAATGAACTAAAAAGGAACTGCTCGAATGGGTTAAAAAACAAAAACTCACCGACTACATCGTTAAATCCTGTTTTTCCAGCAAGCTTGTCACTTTGGTGTTTCAACGATTACGAATGGGCTGTATTTTCGTACCTAGATAAGTACTTT
>JAUTDX010006579.1:0-18425 GCA_030844895.1 Ambrosia x helenae | reverse complement strand
AAGATTACAACGAGCAGATAAAAAACACTATAATAGGTTGATTCATAAAAAAGATCATGGAATGATTGAATAAAAACATAAAAATGGATTGATTGAATATTTTTTTTTAAATGTCCGACATGGTAGGTAAAGGAATAATAAATAAAAAAAACTCTATTATGGTAAATAGTTTTTAAAGAACACTATGGTAAATACTTTTTCCACGAACACTAGTTTAGGAAAAAACTCTTAATTTAAGAGTAAAGCATCGGAATTCAAAAATTTAGGTGACTCTAATTTTTATAACACCTAATAAACAAAACTCTCTCATCGCCACATCTCACTTGATTTTCCCTACTTCAATTTTTTGGCTTCTCTCATTAGGACACATGGCACCATCATAGATTTTTTTTTAAATCAACTCCATTCATATTTTTAGGAAGTGATTCTCAAAATCCTTTTTTTTCTAAGCAAATTGTTGATCTTCCCACAATTTAACAATAACCTAATACAATCTTACTTTTTGTATTCTCAAAGAAACATTGAAGGCTTAATCATCCTCTATAACGCTGCTATTTCAGACTTTGTTTACTGAATCAGAAAAGGTAATCATCAATCCCCTTCACAATATTTATATTTTTGTTCTTGCTTTGTTTTCGTTTATTAACATCTAATCTTTGATACGTTTATTTCTTTGATTGGACTAACATCGACAACTGATTCATTTTATACAGTGCTCGTTCATCCTTTTTTCACTGAATCAAAAAGGTAATCATCGAAACCCCTTCACCGCATCTATATTTTGTTCTTGCTCTGCTTTTCGTTTATTAAAATTTTTGCTATGATTATTTCTTCAATTGCACTATGTTTGTTTATACGATTACTGATTATTCATGAATCTTCTTTTTTGGATTAGAAACTCACGGATCTGTGTTAGATTTTATAAAGGGTTCTTTATCTTTATCTGACGTTGTTTTTTACTTATGGTTATGGTTTTTTTATGCATCAGATTGTTTCTAATTTTGCATATAAAGATGAATACCAGGCGTTGTGCATATCGACCCGTGTAGTGTTGTAGCTAACGCATTAAGTATCTTTCTTGGGGAGTACGTTCGCAAGAATGAAACTCAAATGAATTGATGGGGCCCGCACAAGCGGTGGAGCATGTGGTTTAATTCGATGCAAAGCGAAGAATCTTACAGGGCTTGACATGCCGCGAATCCTCTTGAAAGAGATGGGTGCCTTCGGGAACGCGGACACAGGTGGTGCATGACTGTCGTCAACTCGTGCCGTAAGGTATAGTACATGTGCCCACTAAACCATTTTATGGTTTAAAACAAAACCACTGATCCCCACCCCATATATAAACCGAAACAACCCACCTTTACCTACTGAAAACACACACTTTACAATAGAGAGAGAGAGAGAGAGTCGAGAGCCGACAGAAAGTGATGGGTCTTCCGCCGACTTTGACGGCGAAGCACCACCGCGCACGGAGTGATGTTTTGATTAAATAACATGAACGGTAGTCGTGGAGGATAGAGACCGAAGAGAATGTTGAAGATGGACAGGACGATGTTAGGTTTTGGGTCAAGAAGCCGGCAACGTTGCTAAATATTGAGGCGATGACTGTTGAGTTCGGGTATGGGTTCTGATTAAGCAGCGAAAATGGTTCCGGCGAGGTGATTAAGCGGCGACGACAATATTTTTGGCGGCGAAACCACCGGTGAGCTGATCACCCCTTTGTTTATCGCCGACCACCGGAGATACAAAGATCGACTAAAATGTCACATATTCACGAAGTGTGGTGGCGGATTCTTGCTAGGGGCGTCATCACTTCTAGAGACCAACGATGTGTTTTTCGTTACCGACAATGGCTTGTAGGAAGACCTTTCCGAAGGAAAGATTGTATAGGGACAGAAACGTAATTTCTTTGGTCGGTTGGTGGCATGACGTGGCAACCACCGACTTTGTCTTTTAAGTATATATAGGGTTAAGTTATTCTACACAGTGTAACAAAAATGAGAAGAGTGATAAGGATACAAAAAACATAATAGATCATAAAATATGACACAATGAGCCATAAAATATAACACAGTGTCAAAAAATATAACACAATGCTGAAGAAAAAAAACACAATGAATTGAAAAAATGACACAATGATGAAAACAAGAAAAAGATACAATGGTATATAAAAGACACAATGATATAACGCATATTCTAAAAACTACAAGCTAAAACCCCAAAAATCGAAGACCTTAAAACTAACGTCGTAGGGTTGATAAGACGGTCCAATGCCGCTTGAATAAGTTCAATCAGAAATCTATTTGATACCCTTCTTACGAATTTCTATTTTTCTTTCACTGTGTATATGATCGTAACCCTATATATAGAATAGAATAACGTATACGAGTTTGTTACTTTCTATTTATTTACTATACCTTTTATCGTCTTTTCGTTCTTTCCAACACACGTTATCCGACACAGTTTTATCACAATTATTCAATTAAGATCAAACACCCATGTGAAATGCAATAAAAATATAAAATATATAGCCATGGACTGCGATTTATAGTTTGAAAATTGGAGAGTGATATCATCATTCTTCAAGTTCATGGTTTCATAGTTAACCCAATTGCATATTTTGCCACATAAAAAGAGCACATAATTAAAAAGTATCCAATGAACAACAACAATAAATAGCCTTTTTAGTTACTAGTGTATTTGAAAGATTATTGATACTACAATATATATGATTGTAGGATCGATTCTTTATGGTGAGGGAGTGCAACTTTAAACTACCCTAAATTCTATTATTTGTGCGTTGCTACCTTATTACTAACTTAAACTACCTCAAAACATGTTAGGAAGGGAGGAATGCAACCCCAAAACTACCTTATACCATGGATCCCACCATTTTATACAAAGTACTCTCTCTCTCTCTCTCTCTCATACACACACACCCCTTGATCTCCGTTAGGTACTACCACATAAGAGTCATACCCGCCCCACCCATACGTGTGACATCCGGAATGATGTAGCGCTCGGGTACCACTTACCCAAGAGGGTATCCGAGCTTCACACCCCCCCCCCCTTATAGCATGATAACGCTCTGAAGATTGTTGACACTATAAAAGAATCAAAATGATTTAAATTTCAGTGATAATAGATCTTGTGAGAACTACTCCTGTTATTTTTAAATAATCAAAAGGTTTGTAACCCGCAAGGTTTGTGTCTTACATCATTTACAATAGGTTCCTCATTCTCATCCACATAATTACACTAAGAGTTACCATATTTCTCTTTTTTTTTATAAGGTAATATTCTTCCTTATATTTTTATCATTACGTTTTATCTCCCTTTCACTTGCAACCATTTTAAAAAAAATATGGAAAAATAAATGCATGGGGACAATATTTTCCCAATATGCTTATATGTAAAATCTGCGGACGCTCTTATGTATCTATAACTTATAATAAAAGAATTGACCTTTGATGATGTGGCATTCAATGGAGGCCTCAACCCCTCTTTGAATGTGCCATGTGGCATCATATAGGATTATTTAATTTTTGAGTTTTTTTTTAAATAAATCTATATATATTATAATTATTTTAGGAAAAGATAAGAATTTAAAAACAAAATTAAATTTTCTCTCTAATGTTTCCTCCCATAACTTTTAAACGTTAATATCTTTTATATACGAGATTGTTTAAAGAAAAAAAATTACACCAAATTAACGAGCGTTTTATTATCTTTCCAACGACTACCATAGTGCTATATAAAAAACGGAGAAAAAAAAAAACTATTTTTGTGGGGTTTTGTTTTCAGATATATTTTACTCTACTAATAAATCATAAACGATCAACATAACTTCATAGGCAGAGATTCTTTTTTTTATATTTGAATATGATAACTTATGACAGAAATTTGTTTAAAATAAATAATAATAATAATATTAATATTAATTAATCATGTATTGGCAAATCATTAATTATGTTGTCATATTAGATATTTTATTATGTTATAATAGATATTTCAACCCCGGGACACTCCCGGGATAAAAGCTAGTGGTCTATATATTATTGATACTACAAACGATTTATTTAGATGTTTATCGTTTAGGACTTGAGTAGCATTAGTACTTAATTCTCATCATTTTTGAAGGCTTTGTAGCGTATTTTTATTATCATAATACTTATGAAAAAAATTGCACATAAAAGTAATAAAGTTTCTATATATTTACATATTGCAGGATAATGAGATTATAATTATTTGACCAACATTAAGAAAAATTAGTTAATTAGCCCAAACCAAAAACATGAAACGACCAAAAGATGATTGTAGTAAATAAATAAATCGTAAAAAATAAAGCAACTAAATGAAATACTAGTGTAGGTATGTATATTTGGTGTCACATGACAACTGAAAAAGCAAGCCGTCGACAAATTCAAAGATCACCGGTCGGTCATTCGGTCGGTCGGTCGGTCTGTCTCTCCCCCACCCCACCCCACGCCACCGCCTCCCACCATTCTTTTTACTTAAAAATAAACCCATTCTGCAATTGGCTACTGCCCATTCATAGAATCTGTCATTTTCTGCAACTTACAAACAAACAAAGATTCCAATAATATTCCTTAGCATATGCCTTTGCCTTTGCCTTCCTTCTTTAAGTTAAATAAATAAAAGTCTCACCTTTTCAATTTACACCAAACAAACAAACAAACAAACAAACAAGAATTAAATAAATAAAATGGCATTGACGATCAGTGTGGGGTTTATCTGTTTTTGGTTGATATTTGTGGCTTGTGAGGGTGGTGCTAGTATTCCGACCACCCTGAGTGGACCTTTTACGCCGGTGACGGTCCCACTTGACGACAGCTTTCGTGGGCATGCTGTCGATTTGCCCTCCGATGACCCTCGGGTCCAGAGGACCGTTGAAGGCTTTCAACCCGAACAGATTTCCATTTCTCTTTCCACCAACTTTCATTCTCTTTGGATTTCCTGGATTACAGGTACAGTCACTACCCCACCCCTTTTTATTTTGTTGTTTCAAATAATAAAATTTCATCCTTTCTGTTAATTTATTATTTTGTATTGAATGCTGCTGCTGCTGCTGCTGCAGGTGAGTTTCAAATTGGGGAGAATATAAAAGCATTAGATCCTGATAGTGTAGCTAGTGTTGTACAATATGGTACATCCCCCCTTAAAACTTTAAAAGCACAGCAGGGTGGTTACTCTCTCATTTACAATCAGCTTTATCCTTTCAAAGGCCTTCTAAACTACACTTCTGGCATCATCCACCATGTTCACCTTACTGGATTGTCTCCCGATACTGTTTATTATTACAGATGTGGGAGACCCTTCAATCGGAGCAATGAGTGATGTTTTTCGATTCAAAACTATGCCTCTTTCTACCACTAAAACTTACCCCAAAATCGGCATTCTGGGTGATCTTGGTCTCACTTATAACTCAACATCAACAGTCAACCACTTGATCAACAACAACCCTGATCTTGTGCTGCTTGTTGGAGATGCAACTTATGCCAACCTCTATCTAACAGATGGCACTGGTTCTGATTGTTATTCCTGTTCATTTGCAAATACTCCAATCCATGAGACTTATCAACCGCGTTGGGATTACTGGGGAAGGTGAAAGTTTAAATCTTTATTGAAATCTTTATTCTGTAACAGGATATTTATCACTTAACTTAATAATGAGACTTATCTATTCATTTGACCTAATTTAAAAAATCTTTTACTTTTATTTTGCAAACCATCCCAATTTTTGGTCAATTTGATATTATTACAGAAGCTAATGATATGACTTATCACTTTCAAAACACACATCTAAGCATTCCCTAAATCATATATTTTTGTTCTTGAAGATGTTTATTAACAATGTTGAGTGGAAATTTTAGGTATATGCAGAGATTAACATCTAAAGTACCAATAATGGCTATAGAGGGTAATCATGAAATCGAAGAGCAAGTTGCCAACATAACATTTGCAGCTTACAGTGCCCGCTTTGCGTTTCCATCTAAAGAAAGTGGCTCTAAATCCACCATGTACTACTCTTTCAATGCAGGAGGCATACATTTCCTAATGCTTGGTGGCTACACTGCTTATGACAAATCATGTAACAAACCAATCTTTCATTCTTTTTTAAATTTATTGACTTTTTGGTTGTGACTTCTAAGTTCAAATTGATGGGTTTGTGTAATTGTTTCATATATAGCCGATCAATACAAGTGGTTGAAGAGGGATTTGGCAAAAGTTGACCGTGAAGTCACACCATGGCTTGTTGGTGTTTGGCATCCACCATGGTACAAACACCTATGTTTCTCATTATAAAGAAGCCGAATGCATGAGGGTAGCAATGGAAGAACTGTTGTATAATGCTGGTATCGATATTATTTTCAACGGCCATGTAAGTGTTTTAAGTCATGGGTCAATTTGAGTTGCTTTCAAATTTCAAACAGGTCAAAGAGATTTAGCTAATAAGGGAATGGGTCAAATAGACCAGATTGTTCAAAGAGATTTAGCTTTTCTGGTCACCCCAACCTGACCTGACCCATGCCAAAAATGGTCAATTTTGAACTGAACCTATTTGACCCATTATCCTATTCATCTGGACCGCCTATCTTGCCACCTTGTACTTTACATGATAAAAGTCGAAGTTGAGTCTTTGACTATGTGCTTGTTATAAAATTTCAGGTTCATGCATACGAGAGATCAAACCGAGTCTATAACTACACGTTAGACCCTTGTGGTCCGGTGCACATAACTGTAGGGGATGGTGGTAACCGAGAAAAGATGGCTGTTAAACATGCAGATGAAGTGGGTAACTGCCCAGAACCATCTTCCACACCAGATTCATCATGGGTGGTTTTTTGTGCTACAATTTCACATCTGGGCCCGCAGCTGGAAAGTTCTGCTGGGATCAGCAGCCGGAATACAGTGCTTATAGAGAAAGCAGCTTCGGGCATGGGATTCTTGAGGTAAAGAATGAAACGCATGCTTTATGGACATGGCACCGGAATCAGGATATGTATAATGTGGCCGGAGATCAGATATTCATTGTTCGGGAACCTGAACGATGCCCTGTTAAAACTCCTCATGTTGTGGTGTTGGATGAGTAATATGAACGTAGGTGTACCCTTAGGGTGTGGGTTATAGAACAGATTTGTATAGCATATGTGGATCTATATCGTTTAGGCACACGATAGGGCGATAAACAAAGCTCGATCCATGATTTGTTGTTTGTTGTAATGCAATGCAGTTTATCAAATATGAGTGAATGTAGCAAGTAATTAACTTGTAAAAGTTAGATAATCATAAATAAAAGAAAGATTACCCGAAGGAGAGAAATAAATTGATTTAAGGTTGTAGTCCAAATTGCCCTGTATCAAAAATCTAAAAGTGCTACTAAGAACTAGCCTACCTCTATGCAGACAAAATGGTTGTGAATCCGAAGACGAAGGAGAAGGCAATGACTATGGTGTTGGTATGCAAGATCTGTGAAGCTTTAGAGGCTGGTGGGGTATCTAATGTAGGCACCGTCTCATTAGCAACCGGAGTAAGGCCTCCTCCTCCGACGAGTGGTGGAGCACCGCCTGAAACTGGAGTAGTGATTGGTGTTACCGTGGCTCCTGCAGTGCTGAAAATGGACCAAGACATACAAACATTATTGATTATTGAGTAATGAATTACTAGTTTTTCGGAATGATGTGATGCATATATATTGTTGGATTTTAGGACAAAGAATAAATACCTGGGAGAGGGTGGATAAAGGCAAGATCCGTAACTGGGGTCAGTCTTGGCAAAGGTGGCAGTGCCGGAGAAGTCGCAGGAACCAGGAGCCATGAATCTGCGCATGTAGTAGCTGTTGAAGGCGTAGGAGGCGTGTGCTTGGATGGTGTTGGGAAGGAAACAGAGGCCGGAAGGCTGCAATGGGGCGCAGTCTGCTCCGGCGCTGCAGGCGTAGTCAAGGGCAGTCTGTAAAGCCTCCCTAGAGGCGTCACTCCTGGCAACGCACCATGTGGCCGCCGTGAATCTGCAATGGAGAAGTAGCACCGGCATGAGTATGATGAGTAGCTTGGACATTTGGTCAAAACAAATCAGTAATGCAGACAAAAGATGGGTATGTGTGTTGGTAAAGCTACAAAAGAGATGAAGAATAACTAAGAGAAGAATATGCCATGTCATGTCATGTTGTTTGCTTTATTACCTTATTAATTACTTAATTAATTATCTTATGTATGAGCACAATTTAATATGCAAAAGAAAAAGAAAAAAAAAAAAGCTTCATCTCTTAATCACATTATTCAGTTTCCAAAAATTATACACATCTCATTCTTTTCCTCAGTCTACTCACGATACAGAGGTAGACTATGCTTATTGATTGGTCCGCAAGAAACCTTTTTTTCTGTTCTATGCAAATCAATAAACTTTTTTTTTTTTTTTGAAACTACTAATTAATATTTACATTTTATCGTCATGAATTATACGCGTATATGGATTTGATGATAAGCATGGGTACATTCACATTTCTCACTCTAAATAAAGTAGTTATGAATATGAGCATCACTCACTTTTTTTGTGATTTTGGTGATATCAATATGGCGTATGAAGCCCTAAATTAACTGAGCCATACGATGACGAGTGTTCCTCCGTCACATCCTATGTTCTATGTGATATGAATAGTTACACATAGGGGTGCAAACGAGCCGAGTCGAGTCTAAGCCGAGCCCGAGCTTGACCTGATTAACTTATAAGAACTCGAGCTCGGCTCGGCTCGTAATTGTCCTTGTGGTTTGTCTCGATATCACCTATAGTCTTCACCTTTTCAAAATTATAGGTATAGTCCCCCGCTTTTTGACATCGTTTAACTTCGATAGTCCCTCTGTGTTCTCGAGTTAACTTAAGAGGAAACAAAGGAAAGAAAAAAGTGTTTACGTTCCTGAGTTTTTTTTTAAGGAGGGAAATCGAACGAAATGATGAAAAGAAACAAAAAAAAAATAGAGGAAAATAAAAGAAGAGAAAGGGAAAGATTTTCCTTTGTTTTGTTTTCTGAACTGGGGAAGATAGCGGTAGAGAGAGTTGATGAGCGTTAGTTAAGTGTGTGAAATGACTGAAGTAGCCTTAGGAACCCTGAAACGAAAAACCCTCTTCTGCTTCGTCCGTCCGTCATTGAAGTAGAAATCCAATCAGGCAGCAGAGAGGAGAGATCAATGGCATACAAGTACTACAGTCGTCATCTTCTCCGCCATTCTCACAAATCCACCACAACTACACCACCAGCAGCAGGTATCCTCCTCTTCCTCTTCCTGTTCATGTCTATTATCTATTTTTTATATCCAGTTTTTTAATATGTTTTCATTCATTCATTTATTATTGTAGGCCGGCGGCTCCTTTCCACACAGTTGGTGGGAGACTCTCCTGTCCTCGTATGTTCCCTCTTCCTCTAACTCTAACTCTAATTCTTCTTCTTCTTCACTTGTTATTTAATTAATTAATTAAGCTGAGTGTATGTATGTATGTATGTATGTATGTATGTATGTATGTGTTTTATTCCAACAACAACAGGTTCGTGACTTCATACACTCGGCATTATATGATCCCCAACATGGATACTTTTCCCAAAGTCCAACCTCTGTTGGAGTCCTTGATCGCTCCATTCACTTCCATAACCTTCAAGGTCCCTCCTCTTTCTTTCCCTTCCCATAATTAACCAACTTCTTCCTTTCTTTTCTTTTCTTTTCTTTCCTTTTCATCACCAATGCAATGCAATACTCAACGGCTTTTTCAGGAAGGAAGGCTTACATGTCACATTTGGACAAAATATACAAGCAGCATCATGTTTCTTGGTTTACTCCTGTTGAGCTTTTCAAGGTATATTATATATATATATTGCACACTTGGTAACTCTTCTTTTGGGTATATTTCTGATTTTTTTTTTTAATTTGTAGCCTTGGTATGCCCATGGGATTGCAGAAGCAATTTTGCGCACAACTAATCTTTCTTTTCCACTAAAGGTGACTTGATTGTTTTCCATAAATTTTAAACATCAACTTTTGCCATTAGGCGTATATTTATCGCTTTTTCTTTCTTCTGTTTTCTTTATTAAGGTATAGAACAAGAAAAAAAAAAAGAAGCTAAGTTTCTATTTGTGGTGCTTTCAGATCTATGAAATTGGAGGTGGATCTGGAACTTGTGCAAAGGGCATAATGGATTACATCATGTTGAATGCCCCTACACGAGTTTACACTAACATGTCATACACGTATGTCTGTCAATGTTTTTTCTTAAAATTATGCATCTACTAATGTTTAAAATATTTTAAATCTCATTTTGCCTAACTACTAGTATCAAAATTTGTTCACTTTTCAAGTTAATTTTTATTTATTACTGTCTTGCGAACAACTATTATTTTTCTGCAGTTCAGTAGAAATTAGTTCTTCATTAGCCAAGAAACAGATGGAAACAGTTGGAGAAGTTAGCAGCCATTTATCAAAATTCAAAGTAGAATGCCGTGATGCTGCTGATCGTACCGGATGGGGTATTTATTCCTACTACCGCTTGTTTTGCACTTTGCTGTTTTTATAACCATGTTCAAATCAAAACTTGTTATAATTGATTAAATTTATGTTTATAAATGAAACTTTGAGAAAGTTCTGTTTTGCTGTTGGATCGTGCAGCTGGACTTTCTCTTGTCTGAGTATCCATGAACAAGTTGGGAAATTAATAGTTTTGCTCTTAAACAGGGGATGCTGTGCAACAACCATGTTGGGTTATAATGCTAGAGGTAGCTTTTACTTTATGTTTTCTCATTTAATATTACCATTGTTTAGAAAAGATTTCTTATGAACGATTAAGATTAACGTACACTAGCTTTCTGTTATGCTAAAAGTGGCAAATAAGTTGTTTGGTCAGGTGGAATGGTAACAGGTCAAACGGGTTACTTTGGTGCGATTTGGGTGACCAGAAACACTTTTATCCAAAAAATTATCAGTGTGGCAGATATGATTATAAAAACACACTATTTTAGTATTAATTCATTTTTTTTCAGTAAGGTGATTTAAGAGGCATTAATGTGTTATGCACTAAAAATATGTGTTGGGTGACTTTTGACCCATTCGACCCAGTTTTACATGTTTCATCCATGAGAGAAAAAATCCAAATCAGCTCATTCATAAGTAAATCGGTCTGCACTGTCACCGCTATGCCATGCTTTTGTCACCTCATTGCAAATTTGCAAGGTTACTTAGTTATCTTTGTTTACTAGGTTCTTGATAATCTTCCACACGACCTTATATATTCAGAAAATCAAGTTTCACCATGGATGGAAGTTTGGGTAGAAAAGCAACAAGACAGGTAAATTGGAGGCATTTAGTCAAATTAATTTTTTTTATATGAAATATGATATATGTACATTATCCATTTTGTTTCATCTTTATTTGAATGCAGTTTAGACAATTGACAAAATATTTCGAAACCTTCTTGGTCAAACGCAGGTCTGCTTTGTCAGAGTTGTATAAACCAATGCAAGATCCTCTAATCAAAAGTTGTTTGGATATTTTAAATGTGGATAAAGATTATAGACCCCAAGAAACTCGGGAACCTTCATTGCCAAGCAACATTTGGGCTAAAATGTTTCCTAAACCTAGACGACGTTGGCTACCAACTGGGTGTTTGGTAAGGATTGGTTTTTATTTGGGCTAAAATGTTTCCTATGGACTTTTGCTGAATTGCGTATAACCAAAGCTCCTCTTTTGCATGATTAAGTTTCTACTTTAATTAAAAGGGCACTTTCATATATGTGATATAATCCTCCAAGTACCAAATCTCATATACATCCTTCTAAATTTTTATAACATTATATTTAGTTATTTAACCTTTTTGAACACTAAAAAATAAAAATATCATATTTACCCATTCTGTATCATATAACAAGGACAGTTACTTATAATGTCTTTTACTGAATAAACGCTGTCAAGTTGATTTACAGTAATATGTGTTTATTCAGGGAAGCGGAATGTTAAGTACCTTACTTTATTTATTTTTACTACGGAATGGGTAAATATATACTTTTAGTGTTTTGAATATATGAGTATGATGTCGTGAAATTTTGAAGGATATGTATTCTTATTAACAGGACTATTTCGTTTAATTTTAAGCGTGGGGAGTTAGTAATGTAAAAGTGAAGTCAGAGATTTGTATGCGCATTCAGTGAAAGGGCATGGGGTACCATACTTTTGACAAATGCCCTTTCAAATGTAATAAAAAGAAGATTCTGCTATTCATCCATATGTTGTAATGAAGATTCATGTGATATTTAGAAACTTCTAGAAACATTACATGGAGCGCTGCCAAAGATGTCAATGATTGCTTCTGATTTCAGTTACCTTCCTGATGTCAAAATACCTGGTGAAAGAGCTCCGCTGGTTTCAACCAAGGTACCATGGTTCTATAGTTTTAACCAAATTTATGGTGGTAAGGACATTGAATGCCATAACAAAGTAGCTTTTTTTTCTCAATTAATTAAAATCCTTTACGAGTACAATCCTAATATTTTTAAACTTGGCGGGTTGAGCTTACATCCCTAGGCTGCAATTTGAGGTGGAAAAATATGCGTGTCAGACGAGTTGGGGAATTTAGCCGGTTGAGTTTGTGAAAATGTTCTACATTTTATTTCAGTTATACTGTAAAATTTTGAATATAATGATTGGGAGGATTTTTGCATTAAAATTCATGTTGACTGATATTAAACCTGTTTAATTTTATTTATCTCATTAGAGTTAAAACATAACCGGATCGACCCACTCATAAGTAAATTGTTTGCAGAAAGATGGAAGCAGTTCAGATCACAGCACATATTTG
Source organism: Ambrosia x helenae (assembly GCA_030844895.1). Taxonomy (NCBI): domain Eukaryota; kingdom Viridiplantae; phylum Streptophyta; class Magnoliopsida; order Asterales; family Asteraceae; genus Ambrosia; species Ambrosia x helenae. The sequence goes on along the minus strand of JAUTDX010006579.1, from coordinate 5,567 downwards.
GATGCCAAGGTATTGCTTGCTATTCATGTTCTTTAGATACTATTCCAATTAATTCGGTATATATGTTGTAAAATGCACTTTAAATAAAACAAAACCAATGAATCTCTCTGCCTCCCACGTGATTGCTATCTTTTTGTTTGTAGTTTTGACTAAAAACAAAATGTGGGAGTACACAAATAATCTAAACCAACATTTTTTGCTCCCTGACGTTGTGCTTGTCTATCATTCTTACAGGGTGATGCAGATATATTTTTCCCAACAGATTTTTGGCTTTTAGAACGTATCGATCATTACAGTTCTGGGTGGTTAAAATCACGAATTGAGCACTTTGACAGGTCGTCCAAACAAGGAAAGAAAAGGCGCACCATAACGGTATATTCAAGCGTTTTATCTAATGTTATCAACTAGAGGTGGCAAGACAGATTGGTTGGGTAATGGGTGGAAACAGGTTCATGTTAAAACGGGCCAATGTTTCAGAACAGGTTCAAGTGCAATCAACTTTTACATTCTTAAAATAGAAACCAGCTTGCATCTTTTTACCGATTTTAGCAACCAAGTTGCATTTTATCATTGATTATAACAATGAATGACTTGTTCATCTTGTAGGTCATTTTTAGTTGATCACTAATGGGTTTTTTTTTGCTGACTTGGCATCTTATTTTTCATTTAGTGTATATATGGCAGATGGCATCTGATGAGAAACTTAATAACTATTTTTAGATAAACTTTTTATAGAAAAAGTTTTTTGCTAAAGAAGTAAATAAAATTACTTCAAAACTTTTTTACATGAACAGTTTTTTTTGCATGTAGCATGTGGTGACTTGCATGTCATCAACCAGTGCCACGTCATCAACTTACATGTAAAATCAACTAATTGAGATTTGACTGCTAAACTACAAATAGAATGTAAGTTGGTTTCCATTTTGTCCGAAATTTGAAGTTGATTGCTAAATCTGAAAAAAAAAACATAAAGATCTTTTCTAGCTCATTCATTTGCCCAATAACTGATTGCTTAATTATGAATTTATGATCATAAAAGGTATTTTATTATTTTAATAAATCAAATCTTTTACTAAAATCTTCAGAAGGTTGTATGGCGACTATAAGCCCATTTTGCAAAGATCTTTGTTTGACCCTTGATAAAACTGACTTATTCATAATGAAAGGTGGAAATTGACACATATAAATCTACTATTATGTGTGATAATACATATGTCAGAAATTTGTGTATGCAGCTTGACACATCAGTCTTCATGGAAGAATTCGGCCTGCCCACAAAGACAAAGACGAAAGATGGATACAACCCTCTTCTTGATGACTTCAAAAATACTAAATTTTACCTTAGTGTTCCAACACACAATTACCAAATAAGATAGTTCGATCAAACAGGAGAAATGAGTATCTACTGATGACATAATTTGGGCTAATGATTGATGCCTAAACTAAGAGATGTCTTTACCTTCCTGTAGAGATTGAATCCTTAATTTTTGTGAGCGACTCACAATTCGTTATCTGGTGTTTCAAATTCAATTTTAATACTTTCAGATTGTCATTTGCATGTGGAATCATGGTAACAACCGTACCCATTTCCTCGCTGAACCTTCTTCATCAATGTTTGTCATCCTTAACGGAAGTCATGGTTGTTTTATGTGGCTCCATTCTCTTTGAATCGAGCCACAAAGTTATGATGGTGGTTAGTTTGTTGAAATTAATCGTCACGAATGATTTGTATTAAGAGCTCAATGACAATAACTAAATGAAGTATCCACTTTATTTTTTTTTTATGATAAATATATTTTAGTATTATCTTGATCAACGAAACAAGTTACATTTAGATGGTGGGTAAGCGGGCAACAAGCTGTGCCGCTATTCCCTTTTGAATCGCAAAGGCTATCCTGCTAAACACAAACCCTTGGTTTTTAGGGCTCTGCGAGTCACTGTGGACCACCTTCTGCACTCGTTTCATAACTGAATATGAATTGTAAAACGAACACAATTGTAATTCTTCGATAATCAATTGACTACACTCCTACCTAATAAAGAATTTAAGTATTTAACAGATATAAGAGAAGAATTAAGGAAATGGAAGCTTAGCCCCTTGAATAATGAGAACTAAGCAATTCCGACCCAAAACTATATCTAGGCATTGATCTTGTGTGTCATCTAATTATCATTAAAGATGTTAGCAGTTGCTCCGTCAATGTCTGTTAACAAGCGGTGAGACTTGAAGTTATCCTAATGTGAAGATGTTTGTCTTACTCCACATATTTGGCCCCCCGGTATTTTCGCTTTCGGACACTCCCAACTTATTGTATCAACTTGGGTAGCCAAATAGACACAACCAACCAAATTTCTTACATTTTGTTATTTTCATCAAACCACTACTCGTTCTGCCTTTCTTTTTTGCTAAGTAGCAAATCAAAACCGTTGAAGAATTATTGTAATACAAAGACGTTCTATTTGTAGATTGCAATCTCATGTTCACGTTTATATTATTTCAATCATCTACAAAGAGCTGATACCTAAATTCAATTGGATAACGTTACCTATGTACATAGTAAAAAATATTTTATATGATGCACTTTTTAATGTTTCAGATTACTACTTATATTGTACAATTTTATGAAAGGGGAAATAGAATTTAATAATCTCAACTTTGGGGGTTGGAAGGGAGCAGTCCCAACTTGAAAGTTGTAATAAACATAACGATCCTAATTTGTCAATGTTTTTATTCTAATGGTCCCAAACTAACCCCAGTTAAATTTTTTAGTTTAAGTGCCACGTGGCATCACACGTGAAAGTCCTACGTGGCACAGTATATGTCCAACTGGCAAAAAACGTGGGTCCCACTTGTTAAGTGCCACACCACCCCACCTACACCACCACCAACCACCACCAACCACCACCACCACCAACCACCAACCACCACCACCACCAACCACCTACCACCACCATCACCAACCACCGACCACGAAGAACCCTAATTCTATACTCGATCAATTGACCAATGATTTGAACTTGTTAATCAAATTAATGTTAGGGCTATTATAGAAAAACAAATTCCAAACAAAACCATACTAAATAATCACACTAGCCTGTTCGTTTTCGAGGTGTAATCGATTAAAAAGGGTGTTCGGTCACCGAGCATAAAACCAACGAATTGGAGCTTGATTTGGATGTTTTTGATGATGGTTTTTGCACAGAATGGATCGACTAAGATGCAGGAATGATTATATGGCTTTAATTCGTGGTATTTATAAACGATTCGTGGTATTTATAAGTGGCTTTGGTGAAGATGGTAGTGGTGGTGGTGAAGATGACGGTGGTGGCAGGTGGTTGTGGTGGTGGTGGTGGTGGTGAATAGGAGGGAAACAGAATTTTTAAGGTGGTGGTGGGTGTCGTCGGAGATGGTGGTGGTTGAAGGTGGTGGCAGGTGGTTGTGGTGGTGGTGGTGGTGGTGGTGGTGGTGCAGATGACGGTGGTGGCAGGTGGTTGTGGTGGTGGTGAAGATGACGGTGGTGGTGGTGGTGATGGTGGTGAAGATGATGATGATGGAGATGGTGGATAATGGGCCCACCCTTTTTTTTTACAGCTCGACACTTTTTGCCACGTAGGAATGCCACGTGGGATGCCAACGTGACACTTAACAGAGAAAACCAACTGGAGGTTAGTCTAGGACCAACAAAATAAAAAGGTTGACAAGTTGGGACTGCTATGTTACAACTTTCAAGTTGGGACTGCTGCCTTCCAACCCCCCAAAGTTAGGATTATTAAATTCCATTTCCCCTACATAGATAATATAAGTTCCAACGAGTCTTTATGATGATGCTTCAGTTCTACATAAGTGGCACTTTTGACAATGACTTTGAATTTGGGCTCAAAGAACCTGGTTTAGTGATTCATGTACGTAACAATTAAGATAAGACTAAACAAACACATCATGCGTCTGAAGAATCGGAAATAATTACACTATAATCACCTCCAATGTTCTCCATTTGACCGCATACATTTGAAAATTTTTAAACCAGATCGGAATCATGAGCTGTATTCAAATGGCTGGGGTGGCTGAGGCTCGTCATCTACAGCCATGGCTGCAGTAGAGCCTGGTTGTGCAGTTGCACCTGCAGTGGCTGATGTCGGTGCATCTGTTAGAGCCAAGACTTCTGGTTCTGTTGGGCGAAGGTCTTTCAAGAGGACAAAACCAGATGTGGCTGCCTTCACAGGTGCGTATCTGCTATCTTCTAAAAACTTGATGAACTTCTCTTGCGCGGGGACCACTCTAGCTGGATTAGTCAAAATCTCAAATGTTGGCTCGGGTTCAGCCTTTTTCTCCTTCTCGACAGCAGGACCATCCACCTGTCAGATGCATAAATAATCAAATTAAGCTTTACTTTTCATCTAAAAGCACATTTTAGACGTCCCAATTTTGACATTCACTCAGAAATAGTTTGCTGTTGGTTGTATTAACGGTCAAAGTAATATAGTTTTTAAAAGGAATAATGGAAATAAATAATCCCAACTATTGACTATTGGCCAATAACAGTCCCAACTACGAAAATTACCAATAGTGGTCCCAACTTTCGAGTTTCGACATATTGGAATATAATGGACACAAACTAACAGAGGTCTAACTCCGTTAGTGTGATGCTGATGTGGCATCCTAGGTGGCAAAATTGATCCTACGTGGCATCCTAAATGGCCAAATGATCCTACGTGGCATGCCACGTCATCACCACACTAACGGAGTTAGACCTCCGTTAGTTTGGGTCCATTATATTCCAATATGTCGAAAGTTGGGACCACTATTGGTAATTTTCGTAGTTGGGACTGTTATTGGCCAATAGTCAATAGTTGGGATTATTTATTTCCATTATTCCTTTTTAAAACAGCATTCAAAATATTGTGAGCAAAATTTATATGATCACAAACAAGTTCCGGCAGGTCTAACCAACCTGTTTTCACTTTTCACCCTTCACCTTCAAACAAACAAGATATTAATTTAATAAGATAGTCAATGTAACAGCATTTAAGACATTCAGTTATGGGGAATTTTTTTAAAGGGTCAACAAAGTGTTGGCACTTGGCAGAATGCCCATTTTGACCCTTGCTAAACAAAAATGCCCATTTTGACTTTGACAAACTACCCAGCGTACGAGACCGCCCATTTGGACCTTCTTAAATAAGTGTGACGAAAAGAATACCTGCATTAGATTCACCATCCTCATGACCAGAAGCTTTTCCTTTGCTAGAAGCGGATGAGTCAGCAGCACCAGACAACTTTTCAGCATTAGCCTTCTCAGCTTCCTTTTTGGTAGCTCGAGCCTTGGCTCTTGCTGAGGTGGACAAAACAGCTGTAGGTAGTTTCACTGCTGACGTAGCAGTGGGTACGGTGGTTGGATGAGGGTATCAAACAATGACGGTTTGGCATGTGATAGAAATTCAAATTTGGGTACTTTTAAGTCATAATTGAGTCCATTTAAGCTGTTGGGGAGAAAGCTAAGCTAATGAAGTAAATGAGTGGATACCAGTACCAAAAACTGGCTGAAAACAGCAAGGCCAATAACTGC
>JAUTDX010006578.1:0-37763 GCA_030844895.1 Ambrosia x helenae | reverse complement strand
CCACATCTTTGTGAGCAAGTTCCCGGGGACCAACTTCGCCCCAGCATACGGGCGTCCGCATTTCCTCCCGAAAAGTAACTCATACGGGGGCATGCCAATGCTAGCGTGGTAGCTATTGTTATATGCAAACTCTACTAATGGCAAATGGGTATCCCAACTTCCCCCGAAGTCGATTATACATGCCCGTAGCATGTCTTCTAGCGTTTGTATGGTTCGTTCGCTCTGCCCATCGGTTTGAGGGTTGAAGGCAGTGCTGAGTAACACCTTAGTGCCCAACTGATTTTGGAAGTCTTGCCAGTACTTGGAGGTGAATCGAGGGTCTCGATCCGACACTATTGATACCGGCACCCCGTGTCTTGCAATAATTTCATTGGTGAATACGTCTGCCATCTTTTCAGATGTGTACGTCTCCCGGATTGGAATGAAATGTGCACTCTTTGTCAGTCGGTCACTATGACCCATATGCATCAAATCCTCGTGCTGTCTTGGGCAATTTAGTTAATAAGTCCATTGTGACGTGTTCCCATTTCCACACGGGTATTTCCAAGGTTGGAGTTTCCCGTATGGCTTTTGGTGTTCCGCCTTAACTTGCAAGCATGTCACGCACCGTTCCACGTACTTTGCACATCACGTTTCATCCCGGGCCACCAATAATTTTTTTCAAGTCTTGATACATTTTGGTAGCCCCGGGGTGGACTGAATACCTTGACTTATGTGCTTCATCTAGCAACAGGTTCTTTGTATCACAAGAGTTAGGTATCCAAATCCTCCCTGTCTTGTTTTAGACCATTACTATCTTCTTCGAGGTCATCAAGTTGGCCCTTGATTCTTTCTTTCTTCAGTTTTCTTCTTTCACAGCTTCGATTTGAGCCTCACGGATTCGGTTAGGAGTCCCGAGGTGATTACCAATTGCATGGCCTTCACCCGGATGGGAACATGATCCCCTTTTCGGCTTAACGCGTCGGCCACTACTTTGCTTTCCCGGGTGGTAATGAATTTCGCAATCGTAGTCCTTTAGCGTTTCTAGCCATCTTCTTTGCCTCATGTTCAAGTCTCTTTGTCGGAAGAAGTATTTAAGACTCTTATGGGTCGGTGAAAATCATGAATCTCATCCCGTATAAATAATGTCTCCAAATCTTGAGCGCAAAGACAACCGCGGCCAACTCAAGATCATGTGTCGGTATTTAACTTCGTGTGACTTCAATTGTCTAGAGGCATAAGCTATGACCTTGCCCCGTTGCATAAGCACACACCCCAATCCAAGGCGTGAAGCATCTGAGTACACCACCATGTCTTCCGTGCCTTCTGGTAAGGTGAGCACAGGAGCATGTGTGAGTTTTCTTTTAAAAGATTGAAAGATTTGTTTTGTTCATCGCCCCATACAAAATTTTCATCCTTTCGCGTCAGTTTGTCAATGGAGTGGCGATTTTGGAAAATCTTGAATGAACCTTCGATAGTACCCGCGAGTCCTAAAAAGCTTCGGATCTCAGACGGGTTCTTGGGTGGACTCCATTTCGATACTGCTTCGATTTGGAGGGTCCACCAACACCCCCTCGGCACTAATCACATGTCCGAGAAATTGGACTTCTCGAAGCCAAAAGGCGCACTTCGAGAATTTTGCGTATAAGTTTCTCCTTTCGAAGGGTTTCTAATACTTCAAGTAAGTGCTGAGCGTGGTCGCCTCACTTTTTGAATAAACAAGGATGTCATCTATGAATACAATCACAGATTTGTCTAGCATCGGCTTACACACACCGATTCATTAATCCATGAAGGCCGCGGGTGCGTTTGTTAGACCGAAAGACATTACGAGGAACTCAAAATGTCCATACCGTGTTCGAAACGCGGTTTTTTGGTACATCGGCTTCTTTCACTTTCAATTGATGGTACCCCGACCTTAAATCGATTTTGGAAACCAATTGGCGCCTTGAAGTTGATCGAATAGATCATCGATCCGAGGTAAGGGTACTTATTTTTTACGGTAAGCTTGTTTTAATTCCCGGTAGTCAATACACATGCGTAGCTACCGTCTTTCTTTTTCACGAATAATACCGTGCTCCCCACGGGGATACACTCGGTCGAATAAAACCTTTTTCTAGAAGATCTTGCAATTGAGACATCAATTCTTGGAGTTCCAGTGGTGCTAGGCGATATGGAGCTAGCCACCGGCTTGCTCCCGGATTAGCTCAATCCCGAATTCAACTTCTCTCTCCGGGACGCCCGCAGGGTCTTCCGGAAATACATCCGAAATTCCCGCACCACGGGCACGTCTTGAATTCGTGGAGTCTCACTCCGAGTGTCGGTTACATGGGCCAAGTAAGCATGGCACCCATGTTGCATAAGCTTCCTAGCTTTTGCTAATGTGCAAATAATAGGGTCACAGTTTGTTTCCCCGCGGATCCATATGAGTCTCCCGCTAGGTGATATGATTTGATTGTTTTTCGAAGCAGTCTACATTCGCATGAAATCGAGACAACCAGTCCATGCCTATTATAACTTCAAACTCACCCATTTTCATGGGTACAAGGTCTATTGGGAATTTCTCCCCGTCGATGGTGATTTCACAATTACGGCAAACATCGAGTACTAAGAAGTGTTTACTATCGCCTACTTCTACTTCAAGTGGAATAGGCAATTTCGTCAATGTAAAAGAAGGGTGTCGAATGAGTCCATGCGAAATAAACGACCTATTCGCACCCGTATCATATAATACTTTTACTTGTAAAGAGTTCAACATAAACATACATGTGACCACATTCGGGTCACTCTTGGCTTCTTCGACTGTGAGATTGAAGGATCGGGCGTGAGCCCTAGATGATTCAGTCTTTATTTCGGGCTTGACACCCACCTTGTTCGGTTCCGTGCATTCGGACTTTTTGTGACCCGGTTGATAACATTTTAAAACAAACATTAGGTTTACTGGGGCACTTTGAGACTACATGGCCAAGCTTCGAGCATATGGGGCAAGGTTTGTTTTTGAAATAACATTCCCCCTTATGCCCTTTATCGCATATCCCACACGCACTAACCGACCCGGCTTTGTTACCCGTCTTCTTGGGTGATTCCGTCATCTTTTGCTTTTTGGACGGGCTTGGATTTGCGTCCACCACCCGCCTCTCACCCCGTTCCATCTGTCTTTTGAGTTCCGATTCCCGTTCCCGGGCAGCATTTATAATGTCGTTCAAAGTGGCATATTTGGTGTGTGGGGTTAAGAATTCCCGATATTCGGCTCCGAGCATGTTGTAATAGTAGTAGACCCTTTGGGCATCAGTTTGGGCCAAATCCCCACAAAACTTGAGTTTATCAAGGAACAATCCAGTGATTTTGTCAATTGTTTCACCTTTGTGCCTCATGTTCATGAATTGATCCTTGATTTGGTTAATCGCGACTTGAAGGCTATGATGTTCTAGAAATTGTGCCTTGAATTCTGCCCATGTGATAGCTTTAACTTGCTCCGGGGTCATGCCCACTTTTCAGACGTCCCACCATGCTTTTGCAAGCTCGCGAAGTTGACCCGTGGCGTATGCCACTAGGTCTCGAGCCTCACAATCAGTGCGGTCAAAGATGTCCTCCATTTCGGAGAGCCACCTTTGACACGCTATAGGGTCTACCGCCCCATCATAGGTGCTTGGATTGCATGCCTTGAACTTGTCGTATGGACAGATCTTGCGTGGGGTTTTGTTAGCCCCTCTTTCACTGAACTTCTCCTCAATAACGCTAGGAGAGTATTTTGAAGCTTTTCGAGGAATCGGGGAATGCTAGCTTCTATTGCTTCCCCAATTATTTCTTTGACTTCACCACGAGTGACGGGGTTTGTTTCACTTGTCGCCTCTTCAGCCATTGCAAGCTGAAAGGGATTTCAAATAGTTTAGAAGCATTCTAACAATCATGTTTAATATGCTTCTCACATGTTAACTGTTTGCATCCTTAAAGATGTCCTTGTGTTTTCTCCCAATTCCGGTTCAGTTGGGCCCGTAGCCTACTTTTGACCGTGACATTGGTGCATTTAGTTTAGGTGCTTATCGCACTTCTTGCGTTTGCACTTGATTGACACATGTTCAATCGTGTGGTCACGTGTTTAAGGAATATATGAGTAACTGAGGGAATGAATTTCTTACTGGATTTGAAGATCAAGCTTGAATCAAACGCATACTTCTCTCAACCTGGGGCTCTGATTACCACTTGTAAGACTCTTTACATAAACACATATTTTAATGTTAATATTTAGACACCATAAGTCGAGTTATCCACATTAATCGCATATGTTTTACAAGGCATCACGCCACATAAGCATGTTTAATATTTAGACTTGTTACATCAAAAACGACTAATGATATTTAAACCCGAAGGCAAGAAATAAGTGCGGAAGCTTGATTGTAGTATGCGCTTGATTCGCCAAAAGTGAGCTTGATCAATCCCATGAAGCATTCCTTGAACAAACCTAAGGTTTTGACACATGAAAAATCATTAAAAACAAGTCAATGATAAGCATGAAAAAACACCCATGGGCGTATCTCTACTCCCATCAGCGTAGCCCTACTTTTGCTCAAAATTGACTTTTGGGCATATTTTGGGCGTATGGCAGAAGTATTTCACAAATTCAGAAAACTTGACAACAGAGTGGCCGTAGCCCTACTCTCCTGGGCGTATCCCTACTCTGCACAGAAATGGCTGCACGTTTATACTTAGCATTTTTTGCCCATTTTCCTTGCACCAAGCGGCGCTTTTCATGCAACTTCAAAACCATTTTAGGGGCTACTTAGAACTCATTTATGGGTCACAATGGATAGTATCTAAATGATTAAATCTTGAACACAATACCTTGTTCGGTTTTTAACACTAAAACCATAAATTATCTATCCATCTTTAAGCTAACCTGTTAAGTTATGTACAAGTCAAAATCATAAGATTTTATGATTTCCAAGTTCTAGTTGTGGTTTATACCCACATGCCAAGCCTCAACTCGACTAGGTAACTTTCCGCCCAAGTCATTTACGCCGTGTTTGCGATGCCTCGCGTCCATGGCTACATGTGCCATTTCTCTCGGCCTTTATGACTTGCGACATGATCTATTTTTTTCTCTTTTACCCAGTGTTTTCTATCCCTTGGAAATCACAAATTCTATTTCATCTAGATGATATACCCATAGTTACGCTCCCTACTCATGCATCTATGTATTTAAATTACAAAGTCATAGATATGACATACCTTATTCCGGGCCCTTCAACTTCAAGTTAGAGCCACCCTTGCCTCCCGAGCTTTCCGACTTCACACCTATTCCATGTTTCACACACATAGGCGTTTAGTCATTAATTTATTGTGCGTCCATTTCATGGTTCCACATAATTCAAGTTTAACACATATATCAATTGTATCATTACCACCTATTCTCATACAATTTCATTCATTGAAGCATTTCATCAAACACCTTGAGTGCACAATTTTAATATAATTGAGCTCATACAATTTCAAGCCCACTACCCCTTACTCTTGCCTTATTAGGCCTTATTATGATTCACAATATATATTTGAACCTGATTATTATAATTAACATGCTCTACTTTAGTAATTTCTCAAATGGATGTGGAACTCACTATTATGGCAAAACCCACAACATGCATAAGTTCAAGAATTGCTAATTCATCACATAGTTTCCATTTAATCATTTATACAGATATCATAAGCATTTTTTAAGGTTCCTAATCACTAGTGAATCCTTAATTATTAACAATTCTTGTGTCTCATACAAGACCCAAAACCACCATCATCTTCTCAATTGAAGGGTTTTGGGTGAAATCAATGGAAACCATAGTTACCTTAAGATGTTTTGCACTCTTGATGCTCAAGAAATTAGTCATGCATTGAGGAAATCAGGTTGTAGGAGCTTATTTGTGTAAGATGAGAAGAGTTTTTGGTGTTTGTGTGTGTTCTTGGGTGTATATGTCGATCAGCACTATGTGTGCTTGACATTTCCCCAAGTTCACATATACCCCTTTTACTTGTGTTTACTAAATTGACAGAATCAGCCCCTCATGTGTTTAAATGTCATAATTATTATACACTAGATTTTGATCAAAACATGTTTTGTTTATATGTTCTAAACTCGTATTTACAAGTTTAGTTATTAAGCGTGTTTATGAGTTTTGGGGCGTTACACCGTTTCATGCCCGTACTGGATTCCATTCCTGGAAATGAGTATTAAAAAAACCCACATATGTGTACCTCTATCTCTAAGAAACTAATGGGCTTAAGCCTTATCGGCTATTATCTAATAATTAACAAATGAAGTGGGTCAATGGGTTTGGACTTATAGGCTTCTATTTTTTTATGTTTGGCTAATAATAGTACTTTGAAAGTGTTTTTGGGTTTTTTAAAAATTGAGGCGTAACGTAATACCAGACACATAAAAGTAACATAAAATTTTGCACTACGTCGGAAAAGTTAAGAGGCAGCGGGGGCTATCCCTCCTTAGAGGCTATCTCCGCCACTAAGGACGAGCCAAAACAGCCTAGGGACGAGCCCCACACCCGGTGGGTTAATAAGTTAACTAGAAATTTTATGACTAGGTTCAAAACAATTGCGAAGCTTGAAAAAAATAGTGGTGGATGGCGAAAATTACGAGACCCAAGTTTTTTCCTATCGATGAGGGCCAGCCTCAATTTATTTACCACTTCCACCATTGAGCCAAAAGCGGATAGAGACACCCCTAAGCCCCATTATCCTTCGCCCTGGGTTTAAATAAGTAAAACTTGTTACAACATATATAATGCAACAGTATTTGTTCTATTATATCAACAATAGTAATGCAGAACTACTGTAAAACTATGTTCCAAAAAACACTTTTTAGTACTCAAGATGATTAGCTACATAAAAGCTACAAATTAAAATATATGTCTACGACACATACGACTATGGTTCAAATTAACACATACTTTTTGTGCAATTTTCTGTTTCATACCCACAGTTCAAATGCAAACCAATATCTCCACATATGTAAGAAGAAAACATAATTGAATCATGTACTAATCATCTACATGAGTTACAACAAATACAGAAATCAAAAATCCCACACAGTTACAAGTTAAATTCTTCAAACACATTCCTTCACTCTCAAAGGTAAACAAATAGCAATATACTAGTAATAGTGTCATTGGGCATATGACAAACAACAATAAAATGCCCCCTTTCATGTTTTCTTATCCACAACTCAAACGAGAATCCAATGGTTTAATGGTTTGACGACGCGGAATTCCAATCTCACATGAATTTACCCTAGCGGCAAAACGTAGAGAGCATAGCGATTCGCCAACTGAGGATGGATCCGGTGAAACGTTCACAAACATCAGGGTTTTTGAATCTCCTCCCAAACAAGGCTACAAAAAATTAGTTGAAAAGAAAAATATAACATTAGAAATCTAAAAATCGTGACAAAATAGAAAATCAACCTTTATAGAGAAAATGCATCAATAATTTTAGAAATCTAAAAAGTGTAACAAAATAGAAAACGTTATGAGACAATACCTGGAGAAGATAGGTAAGCTTAGAGTTTCTAAATGGAACATGATCTTCTTTCTTTGCCAAAGCGAAAATAACATCACTCAAAGAGGATAAGCTCTTGTTGATTGCCTGAAATTGCAATTGAAAAAATCATAATTATGCTTTTGTTTTGTGCAGAAAGCCACGTGTGTAACAGCTTCAAAGTTGGGTCAAACCTGAGTTTCCTTGAGCCGCTCTCCTGTAGCCCCACTTCTCGACAACCGTTCACTCCCAGCCAAATCAATTAGATTTAACACACCTTGGACTTGTTGTTCAGTGCTCTATCAACATAAGAAAATATTTCAAAATCTGGTTTATGTAAAAAAAGAAAGTTGTAAGCGGCTTGATTAACAACAATAGTTACCTCATTCACTCCATAAATCCTTAACGTAAATACAAGATGACTTCTTGATGAGTGTTCATTCATGTCAGTTTTGCCAACAGACCTGAGTTTAGAGCATATTGTAATGTTAACAAAATTACTTATTAACATATTGATGATTAAATAAAAACTACGAGTTGTTGTTTCAATCACATGTATGTTCCTAGACTTCAATCTTGATGATTAAATTATGTTTCTTACAACTCCAGGACAAATTCGATAATAAAATATAGAAACTTAGTTTGCTGATTAAATTCCTACAAATTTAATATTAATGATCAAGTTTTAGAAGTCTATTTGGTTCCTTTATTTAAAATTATTATTAGAGTTTATTAGGTTCCTTTTTTTTAATATTATTATATGTAAATAAAAACTAGGACTTGATCATCAAACATAAATCCTAGGTACCTAAGGAAGAATTCAAAGATGTCTATTAGGTTCCTTTTTTAACAATTATTATATGTTTTATAAACTTTTATGAACACTCTAAAAAAGTGTTGATTTGTACAACACAAGCCAACCCTACCAAAATGGTTAACAATTCACCAAAACAACAAAGTTTAAACAGTGTGAAAAAATAGTTGTCAAAAAAACATTTACACATATATAAATATATACCTGCTGTGTGCAGCCTGCTGAAGAAGATTAGAAACCTCCCTTATGCTGCAAACATCAACAATTGTAAGATCTGACACAAATGTGTTACCATCAGCATCATGCCTGATGGTATACTGCTTCCCTGCACCACCACCTTCTGTTGCGTTAATTTGTCGTGGCGACAGCAAATCACGAATTGTTTCATTGTAAATTTCCAACATTGATGCCTGATCAAGATTAAAAAGAGAATATTAATACATAAAAGCTTCACATATTGGGAGACAAATGTCTAATAAACAATTGAAAAAAAAAAGAGTGAATAACCTGCATTTTGTACTTCCACCCTTGAACAGCTAAGGCTTGACTCGTTTGAAACACTGTTCTAGCGAGCGTGGTATTAATCCCTTTTGCAGAGGTGCTTCGGGCCGACCCATCATTGTATATGTTTTTCCAGAACCCGTTTGGCCGTATGCAAAAATGCACACCTGTTAGATACAATAAAGACGTATTTGAGCTCCTTTGATAATGCAAAAGAATAAAAAATGAAGACTAAACTACTAAGATGATGTAAATTTGGACACATTTCTATATATCCAAAGAAAGATGGAAAAAGGTGGAAAATTAAACAATAAAACAGTTTGTGTAACGAAACTCAGATGACTAAGAAGGCCAAGTAGACCAAGAAAACTTTTTTACAAAAAATTAGGTGACAAACAACAAAAAAACAATTGTAATAACATGTAATTGGAATAACGGATAGAGAGCCGTTTTATCTTTTTAATAAAAGGGCAAATATTATAAAAAAACACTATACACTTTCTATTTCTTCTCACTTTATGTTTTTTTCTCGTAAAAGTCATTCAATAATTTTTAGATATAAAAACCACCGTACTCTCATCATTGTGAATCATTTGTTTAAAAGATAAAAATATATAAGCAACGTATGACACAAAGAACACGTGTGGGGACACGCCTTAAGTTCCAAATTCCATTTTAACATTCTTTATATTCTTGCCCTAAATGTAAATCATTTTGTTAGAACAACTCGACAGATCATCTAAAATTTGAAGATGAGATTGATTTGCTTCAACCTTTGTAAAATATGGTTTTTACAATAATCAGTATTTTCTGAATTTAAAACTTTTATGTTTAAATATTATATGTAAGTGAATTCTCTTTTAAATTGTCTTTTCATTATATTTGCCTTTGATAAAGTAATGATATAATAGGACTGATATTTTTAACTCATTTAATAATTCCCTTTTTATGAATATAAATATACAAACCGAATTATCACATTTTTATTTAGTAACCAAAATTATCACTTTTGATGTCGATTACCTACTTTTCAGTAGGTTTGCCAAACAAAAACATTGATTACCTTATATCCATCGAGTGCACTTTGAACTAACTGTGATATCTCCTCAAAGACCTCATGTTGAGTTGCACTATGATCAAAGACTTTGTCAAACGTGAAAGGATACTTTTGGCCTGCAGAATTGAAAAATAAGATTATTTTCCAAAACATACACACACACATACATATTTATATTCCATATTGCAAGTCGGTTATAAAAAACACACATACCACTTTGATAGAGCTCAATCCCCCGGCCAGCTAATTCAAGATTACTGGGAAAAGAGACGGTAGCTTCTGCCGCAGGACCATCATCAGCAACAAAGGCCGAACTCTACAAAAATACTCTAATGTTGCCTTTCAACTCCTGCAAATAGAAACCGTAAACAAGGAAAACACATCAGTTTATTTACATCGTTGGCAAGGTAATAAAACGTTTTATTAAGTGTAACATTCTTAATATTTAAGGTATCATATAAAAAGAGGAGTACCAAAATGGTATTGTGGAGTTTCTTCCTCAAATTCTCGCCTTCTAAAAGTTTAGTCTCTGCATCCCTTAAACGATCTTGTAAGTCTAATATAATTTTGTTTCTGTCCCTCAAACTCTGTCCTTATCTCCGATGAAGACAAATCAGCCATCTGATAGAAAATCGTTGATTAGCTACTGAATTTTAACCATAATAATATAGACAAATAAAATACAACAAATATGTACCATTATACCTTAAGCTTTTGGTTAGCCGCAGCCAATTGATTTTGGAGTAGGGATATTTGGTCTCTTTGAGAAGAACATGTATCCTACAAATAGAGTAAAAAATGTTAACATGTTTGAAACCACTTGCCACATAAACGTCAATAAGTAAAAAGGGTGAATACTAACCTCCAAAGCAGATGATTTTAGTATTAGGTGATCAACCTCTGCAACAGTTCGCCCAGTCTGTTCTTTACAAGTTTTGAGTTCTGATGTTAACTCTTGAACTAGTAATAATTGTTTCTCACGATCTTCTCTAACTTGTTGCAGTTCTCCTCTGAGTATATCAACTTCTTTCTTTGCGGCTTCTTTCTGTTTAATTGCGTCATCTCGAGACTCCTATTACAACAAAGATTCAAAAACTTATTCAAAATGCAACAAAAAGAACTTTGGTGTTTAAGATTATTTAAAATGAATAAATGTGTATATAAAGGCAAAAGCTAATATGTTGGGATCAGATGGGTTAGAAAGCTGATGTGCTAACATGTTTATTTTTACCTGCTTTAATAAATTAACACTTATTTCTATTCCTCTTAATCCATCAAGAATACGTCACCCAATCAGAATTTTATGATAACACTATTAGTATACATTCAAATAAAACATTAGAACTCTGGCTATATTCGGAATCCTTATTTCTGTTCATAATCTGGTCAGCGTTGAGAGTAAATGATGAGGAAGTAGGTTTCTTAAGTTTAAAAACAAGTGTTCTTTTTTATATACAAGTCTAGACTTCATAGTAGGGCTAAAATAAGGTGTTCCTAGTCAAGTATACATATAGAGATTTTAAACCAATCAAACTAAAATTTGTAAACTTAGTTTCTGTAGTCATAAACTAATTTTACTACTGAAATTTTGATCGCCACAAAACTTGGCCATTGTATATCAACATAAAAATATTGGTATTATAGCAAAAGAGCAAAGTTCATCAAAGTGATATATAAAATGTGGAAGGCAAAAGGCTTACTTTGGCAGAAGCAAACTCCTTTTGTAACATGTTATAGTGACCCCTTAAGGTGGTGTGGTTATCCAGTATTGCAGATTTCTCTTTTTCTACTTGTTTGTTTGCATCAGTAGCGACTTTGAGTTCATTTTGAAGTTTAGTATTATACTGTTGCAAACTAGTATTGTACTCTTGCAGCCTCTTATACATGTCTTCGTGTGTTTTCACCTGAAAAAAATATGGAAAAAGCCAAATAACTAAACAGAGCTTCTGATGCAATTCATTTAATTAATTTTTTTAGTACCTTCTCATTAGCACTCACTACATTCTGCTCTGCCCTTCCAAGTTCTTCCTTTAAAGAATCTTGAGTTTTTTCTAAAGCCATCCTAGCTTCTTTTCTCTCTTGTGAGAATCAAGGGCATCCTAACATAAAGTATACAAAAATAGATATTATGAAAGAAACAGAAAAGCTAAACGGATACTACGCAGCTGTTTGATTAAAAAAACTTACTAGTTTCTCAGATTCTTCCTTTGCTAAACTTTCTTTCAAAGAGGAGATCTTGGTTTCCAATTGTGAAATAATAGCATTCAGTTCTTCTTCTTTACTTTTCATTGCGGCCTCTGTAAACATAGACAACTCGATCTTTAACTTATAGTTAATTTTTGTGTATCAAATATCATTCTTTAGAATCTAGTAAAACAACACAAACCTGTTTCCGTGCACTTCCTTTCGGATGAATCGAGCATCTCACGCATCTTATCCTTCTCCTCGGCAAGCTCTTGTAAACCCTTTTGAAACCATTTTATACACACTTTCAGCTTTTTTATGTACTCAGTCAACCAGTCTTGTTTGGCCTGGAAATATAAAGATGGCGAGCAAATAGTTAAAGCACATGATAATAGCATAAGTTGTTCAATAATAGATAACTTGGTATGAGTCAGACCTTTGAATCATATTTTGCTTTCCCTTGAAACTTCTCTTTCAATAGTGCTTCTACATCTTCCTTTGTAAATTCGATAACTTCACTTTGTATCGCTTCAGTTTCGGATGGTGCTACAGGAACTTCCTTGTGATTATTCATCGGGGCTAGTGCCTGTCTGCCTCTACTTGAAGATGTAGGAGCCATCATCTACCGAGTCAACTTTGCGACGTTTATCTAAAGGAGCATCATCAGCTGCTCGATTTTTCTGCAAGTTTAACACCAATTTTATTAGTACTTGTCAAATTGTTCGGCTCGGTTCACCAGTCTACTCTAATGGCCCCCATTTCTTCATGTGAGGATTTGTATAAGAGATGAAATTACATAATGCAACAAAAACTGATTGTTATTCATCACAAAAATAATTAGCACCAACATTTAAATCAGATACGGATAAATGCCAAGTTACCAATCTAGGCTATTGTATAACGAGTTTCTCACAAGTCACAACATCATCCATACAGGAGGTAATACATGATTAAATTCAATCAAAAGCATGTAACTTTAAGAAGCTAGTTATCGGTTGAATTCAAAACAACAAAACACGATTACAATTAATAAAACACAAGCTTAATTCAATTTAAAATCATAGCATCTCACCTAGTAACAAACAAAAACAGGGTAAATAAGTGAACTTAAGTTTACAGTATTGCAATGATGTGAGGATATATACAAAGGAGATTAAATTAATATGCAACACAAACTGATTGTTATTCATAACCAATATATCCAGCAGCTCTACATCTAAAAGGGATACAAACAATTGCACTAGCTATCAATCTAAGCAACTGAGTAACTCTTTTCTCACAACATAATATTAAAGATGAAGTGAATTCAATTGAAAACACTTCACTTTAGCAAGCTAGTTGTCAGTTAAATTCAAAACAATAAAACATGAATACATTAATAAAGCAGAAATCAAATCCAAGATAGAGTCAGAACAAGTAATAAAGACAGATGTAGACAAGGGAACTTACGGTTGAAGTAATCCGTGGAGCAGGAGGCTTGTTTTGGTTACGAGAAGCCATCGACGAAGACGACGGAAGGAGTGGAGTTGAAATTAGACCAAATTTGGAGTGAAATCAAAGGATAGGAACGTTGGGTATATGATTTGGGGAAAAATCAGAACGTTAGGTTCGGGTTAGGGTTAGAGTTAGAGAGAGAGAGAGGCTCCCCAAATTTTCAAATTTTGAATATAGATCTAACCGCTCTTCGGATTTCGGCTTTAACTTAATCTCTTGGGCCCGGGTGTTTATTGGTGTGCCTCTTGACTCTTGAGTCTTGGATATTGTTTGGGCCGTACCATGGCCGTATTTCAATTGAGAGTAACAACAGTAGGTCCATGTCCATAGCACAATAAGTAGAAATGTACAAACCTGGTTTTTTCAATACCCGGTTTTGGGTATGGAACCGGTTTCAGATAGGGTCGGGCATCACTTTAACCGGGTATTGAAAGAACTGGTTCAAGTTCCGGTTCCCAGCATAAAAAAAACCATACCCGGTTCCGATTTTTTTAATACCTGGTTCCAGGTTTGGAACCGGTTGCGGGTATACTGAGTGTTGAGAAAACCCAGGTACACCGGATATCGAAAAAAACCGAGTATGACCGGTATTGATTATTTTTATACGATCACGCCGAACGTTAGTGTGATTTAGATGATTATAACGTGGTTGTAGAGTTCTTTGGATGAGACGCGTCAATCTTTGGTTGTCGAAGTGGTCAAATGGCAACTCCTCTTGAATCACGAAGTGACCCATTCTTTCCCGGACCACCTCAAAATCAAAATGCCAAATAGTCTCGTTGCTTGATATATACTTTTTGGGCATTCGGAAAACCCGATTTTGGGTATTAGGAAAACCCGGTTCTGGCTATTAAAAACCTGGGTACAACCGGGTATAAATAGGGTCCGGTTATTTACATAGAAATCTATACCCTATGATTACCGACGGGTAGGGGTACGGTTCCGGGTATAAAAAAACGGTTTTTTACCCGGTTCCAGTTCCGGTTTTTTGTGCACCATAAGTCCATAACCATATCCATTATTCATTTTATCCTCTAAGAGATGGTGACCATACGTATACAACCAATGAAACAAAGGAAAAAGTTAATTATCATCTTATCAGGCTTCCATGGCTAAGAGGTCATTGTTACAACCATGGGTTTGACTGGGTTACCAGGGTTCTCTCAAGTTGTGTTAGAAGGGCGCCTTCGGTTCAATGGCTCGACTTGTCCGTCTCTAATGGTCGGAAACACTCATAGCATTGTGAACCGTGTTGGGTTTTCTATCAAAGCCCGATACAAACATGATGAAGAAAAGATTAGTCGTAGAGTTGTGCTAAATCTTGTTACCACTAGTATAGCTTTCAGTTCTACTCAAAAGGTATTTCTTGATATGGAGTCAGCTGATATGAGTCCACCTCCTCTGTCTAATGGAGTTGTTAAGTATATGGTGAATCCATCGTTGAATTATTCTTACTTTTTTGTTCCCATTTTCTTCATTACGTAGGCATAGTTTGATTGTATAATTTATCTAACCTTGTATATGTACTTAAAGTTTGTATAATGATTTAAGGGAATTAAGCAAAAGTACAATGGGGTTGGATTGATGTGTTAAGTAAGTTGAATAGATTAGCGAATAGTTATAGATGATCACATATGTAAGTAGCAACAGATTTGCTTCTCATGTATAACTTGTTAGGTTGGTAATACTAGAAACTCCATACTAGCACACTGCTATGACTGATAAGTATCCGCAATAATGGATAATCGCACATGAGTTCTCGTACTTCGACCAGGTAATGCTCACACTATTGCATAGTTCCGTCATAAGTTCAGTGCGCATTAAAATTACAACGCTACAAAGCATGACTTGTGGTAATGGAACATGTCAACAATACCACAAGTCAGTAATGATTGTGATGAAAAGTTCAATCCATTAGTAAAATCTACAATAATTCATACCATACGTGGCTTACCTGTCTCTCGTTCTTGGCCAATTCATCAAGTGGATGTCATTGATGTAATTATTCATGGTGAAAGAGACCATTATATGTTTCACCCTCTTGGATTTATCAATGCAACCAATCTGGGTCATGTTCGGAAATTAGGCAAATCTCTTTATCATTTTGATATACGCACCTCACACTTGGTGTCAACAATTTGCGTCACATTACTAAATGTGGTTTAAAAGCACTGTTAGTCGCACCTCACTTTTTGTTTAATAAAAAAAAGGTACCAATTTGACAGACTTGCTACTTTATGTTGATGGCATCATCTTAATAGCCTCGGATGGCACCATTCTCTGTTGGATTATTCCGTCTTTTTCAAAGGAGTTTGTTATGTCTTACCTTGCCCAACTTCATCATTTTCAGGGCATGTAGGTTAACATCAAATGATGGTTTATTTATGACTTAATCGCCTTATATTGAGAACCTTCTTGCTCGAGTAAATATGACAAATTGTAATCCATCCTCTATACTTGTTAAAGTGCAAATGTCGGCTCGGTGTTGCCTAATGTCACTCTATAGCAGTCTAGTCATGGCTCTTTAGCACCTCACATTTACTCGACTGGACATTGCGTATGTGGGTCAACAAATTTGTCTATCCAAGCAGCCACCAAGAGGACTGCATTTCCATATTCTAAAACTAGTTCTTCGCTATCTTAAAGGTATCTTACATCTCAATTTTCATATCTACCCTTCCACGTCGACAATGCTCTACATGTTCGGATGCTAACCTAGGGATGCCTCAACTCATGAAGATCCACTTAGGGTTCTTGCGTCTTTCTCGGTAATAGTCGGGTTTAATGGTCCTCTAAACAATGTATGTGTGCCAAATATCGTTGTCAAAACGAGCTGGATACAAAATCTGCTGCTTCCTCGCAGGCCACAATCATGTATCGTGACAATATATTTGTTGTGTATTTATTAGAAAATAAAATTCAGCATCAACAAGCAACACATGTTAAGAAAAATAAAAAATTCATGCAATTTGTTTGAAAAAGGTTGTTCATGTTCTTCATATCCTAGCTAACTACCAATACATAAATATTTTTAGTAAGGGTTTGCTCAAACAACTACTTACCAAAGTTCAACTCTAGTGTATGCATTCAACCGTATACTACTGCTCCTCCTGCTCAAAATTCTCGGACTCCAGAATTTCCAAGGCCATCTATTTGATTCAAGGGCTTCCCAGAATACTTCGGAACAACCTACAAATTTCCAGCAATCTTAGTGGACATGGAAGGGTTATGACCTTGCCAAGAAAGGTCTAGAACTCCCTAAAGTGTTGGTCAAACAACCCCTAAAGTGCAACCCCTACCAGAACTCTCTATAATTAGTATTTTTTTCACAATAAATGTCTAAATATTTACTTGGAAAACCTAGGGCGTACTTGATAGATTTTTGTATTGAGTGTTATAGGTTATAGGATTAGAACACTCTAGATATGTTAAGTAGTTGTATAAATAGGTGATTTGGGGTCTCATTTGAGATGTCCCCGACAACTTGTAAACAAACCACTACTTTGTAAAACGTTCTACTTGTGATCCAATGTTCCCTTCAGAACTTATGTTGTTAAGATCCAGCGACATAAAGTCGGCAACTAAGGCCGCACGAGAGTACAAAGACTAACTTCGTGTCAAAGAGCTTCAAAATGGTATGCATATTGTCATGTATAAACCCCAATCTTCAAGTATTGTTCTCATGGATGAGTAACGCGGAATTTTCCATGCCCTATTTCTCACCGTGCTCAACTCGCATGCTTCCAAATATGTACACTTGATTAGAAATTCATCATACAAAGAAATTCAACAAACACAGAGATAGAAATAAATTCCTAGTTACGAGTAATTCTTCAGTTGCTTGAGAATCAA
The DNA here is from genome assembly GCA_030844895.1 of Ambrosia x helenae. Taxonomy (NCBI): domain Eukaryota; kingdom Viridiplantae; phylum Streptophyta; class Magnoliopsida; order Asterales; family Asteraceae; genus Ambrosia; species Ambrosia x helenae. The sequence goes on along the minus strand of JAUTDX010006578.1, from coordinate 20,343 downwards.
GAATGATTTTATAAACCTTAGGTTTATCTCCTTCACAAACTCATTTTTTTTATTTCAATTAGATAAAGGCATGGATGCATTAGAATAAGTGAAAGATATATCATATATAATATATAAAGAACGTTGTAGGAAGCTGGGAATGTTTTCTAGGTTAATGACCATGTGTTTATGAAGATTTTCATCGGACCACATCAGGAAAACACACACGAAGCTCCACGATTTTGTCGACTCAATAACCCGATATTTGATACTAGAATGAAAGGCACTATAGGCGCTGCAACCCATTATCGTACTTCTCCGTTATGTTTGGTATGCATCTTGAAAAGCTGATGGAAACAACTGCTAATGGAGAATCAATGTCAATTATCAAGTATCCATGTATGTGTAATAGATATGTAAGCAAACAAACAAACAAATACATTAATAGAGGTGAATTTTACCGTGGAAAAAAATAAGGGAGCTAACAACAACAGGTTTAACCCTTGGCCCAAGTAGGCTACCAAGTGAGTCGGCACACGCTCCTAAAGCACAACCTAGTAACGTCACACAGCTGTTGTTCATAGCATTTAGAAACGATTTCATCTACATGTTATTTTAGCATTCATTAAACAACTGGAACCTTAAATTTGAATAACTTTATAAATTATATATGTGTACTCACCCATAGTGTACTTGAAAACCTTAATGATAATCATGGTAGTGCATATTCTAGCAGTACCCACTTTCAAAGAGTGTGTAGCAGTTCTTGAATCATCAACCCATGTATTCTTGATATTCATGGCAATGTTAACCATCGTCGTAGATGATTTCTTCATCATGTGGCTGCCGAAACGGAATACCATTGTGAATAGGGTTTTAAGGTAAGAAAGAAAAGCCATGTCAAGGATTTAAAGGTGGGTGAAAAGAGACATGACAATGGTTATATAGTAAGTGCAAGGAACCGTGGCTATGGTTTTTACACGAGTCAAAAGGGTGGGTGCCGATGGTTCAGATGAAGCAACATTCTCCATAGTTTCAAGATGATCGATAGAAGTGGGTGGTGATAGGTGGCAGGACAAGTACCAATAAGATGACAGAACCCTTGATTGTCTCCTGGTTTATACACTACTTTAAATATGAGAGATACAATACACGCACAGGTTGTATATGCGTATAGAATGTACAACCTAGTAGTATCACACAACTGTTGTTCATGCATTTACAAACGATTTCACCAGCACGTTGTTTTAGCATTCATTAAGGGAGTTTACTTTATCTCGAAAGGTTTTGTCATTTGGACCCAGTAAGTATCCGTTGGTGCGTGTGTATATATCATTTTTTTTGGAAACGAGATGTTTCTTCCACGGCTCAAACCCTTGACCTTTGAGGGAGTTTACTTTATCTCGAAAGGCTTTGTCATTTGGACCCAGTAAGTATCCGTTTGTACGGGGATTGCCACTATTACAATATCGCGGTCACTTGTTTGTCATCAACCAAATGTGGTTTTTCATCATCCAGTTTTGGTTTCTTGAAGCATGCTTGTTCCGAAAGTCGTTGGACGACCTCAGATATTGTTTCGACACATTTTATGATGTCAACCAATATTGAAGTTGCTGCAATAACCGGTATGCCTTGTAGGATGTTGTCCCGTTGGGCTACCAAAGAAGTTTTTAAAGCGGTATTGAGCTCATCTACAGCCATTCTGCAATTTTTCATATGAATAGCCGAAGTAGACGGGTGCACCATTAGATTCATCAAGTTTCCTAATTCTTTTAAAGCTTTTCCTACTTCCGAGCTCATTTTCATGCATGGTTCTTGAACTGATACTTGGAATTGAGAGGGTACCTAAAAATAAGATAACAAACTTTAATACACACACTACCTAAAAATAAGATAACAAACTTTAATACACACACTATCTATTTTGTTAGCAGTCAATGATATTTCTACCTCGTTTTTTGCATCTAGATTTCCACTTAAAGCTTCAATATGATATGCACATTGTCGTGTATAAACCCCAAACTTCAAGTATTGTTCCCATGGATGACCAACCCTGAATTTTCCATGCCATATCTCCTACCGTGCGCAATCTGACTCGTTCCAAATATGTACACTTGATTAGAAATTTGTCAAATATAGCAATTCAACGCACATATACAGAAAGAAAGAGAATCCTAATTAGTTACCAGTGATTCTTCTATAGCTTAAGAATCAAGAAGGCTTTTATAAGCCTCAGGTGAGGGCTTGTCTCCTTCACAAACTCTATAGTATTCACCCCCAAATCCTGTAAATCACATTTTTTTATTTCAATATTTAGCTAGAGGCATGGATTTAAGTTTTAACTAATTAAATGAAAGACATAACACATATATAATATATAAAGACCTTCTAGGTAGTTGGCAATGGTTTCCAAGTTATTGACCATGCGATTATGAAGATCTTTGCCGGCCCACATCTGGAAAACACATACGGAGATGACTATACAGATTAACACACTGAAACCGATTGCTGCAAATTGTCGGTGTGCAAGCTCCACGATTCTTTCTACTCGATAACCAGATATACAAACGAGAGTGAAAGTCACTATAAACGCCACAACCCCATTATCGTACTTTAGTTTTATGTTTGGCATACGTCTTGAAAAACTGGCAACAACGACTGCATATGGAGAATAAATGTCAATCATAAAGTATATTTGTAATAGATATATATGTAAGAAGTAAGTAAAGAAACAAATGAAATCAATGAGGATGGATTTTACCAACTAATAAAACAAGAGAATCAACAACCACGGCGTTAATCGTTGGCCAGAATAGGTTACCAAGTGAGTTGGCCGCAACTCCTAAGGCACAACCTAGTATAATCACACAACCAGTGTTCAAGCATTTACGTACGGTTTCGCCCACAATGTACTCTAAAAGCCCAATGACAGTCACGATAGCGCAAATTTCAGCATCACCTATTCCTCCTTTATATAATGGTTGGATATAGTAAACCATAGATACTAGAGTAAAACCCAAGGGCTCGAAATAATTATAGAAGAATTTAAAAGGAGTTAAAAAGTTGGCTCGAGCTCGCTTTGATAGCTTAAACCAGCCAAAGCTCGACTCGCCAATGTTAAACAATAGGTATATTGTATATAAAATAATAATAATATAATTTTTTTGGGCTCGTTTAGGCTCGCGAGCCTAAACGGTCTTTGAATGAAAAGCTCGAGCTCGATAACTAAATGCGTCATGTTTCAAGCTTGGGCGCGGGCTCGTTAAGGCTCGGCTCATTCGAGCTTTTTACCGATCCGATCCCGAGTAGCTCTCGAGCCGTTGCACATCATTTACACCCCTACAAATAAGATTTATTAAGTTGTATATGTAGCTACAAAAATTGTACTCATAACAAAATGACAATGTTTTAAATCTCTCTTCCTTAATAAGATAATATAGATCATTTGAAAAAAAAAGACCCTCAGATATTGAAAAAGCAAGGTTGTCAGTTTTTGTAAATCTAAACAGTTTTAATATAAAAGAAATTCAATAACTTTATTGAAAAACTCATAAACAGAAACAAAGAAACGAACAACTATGAAAATAAACTCTCGAAACCCTAACAAGATCATAAACAGATGATTTTTATATAGACCTTGAAACCGAACCAGGAATCACTACAATTTATACAGACTAGTGACAAACCCTAGATTTAACAAGACGAATGTAAAAGAACGAGAGAGAGAAAGGGAGAGAGAGGGGGAGAGTTTTACAATAAAAATATCTATGAAAGAGTCTAACACACAAAACTGATCAGGAAGTGTGTGGAAGGGTGTTTATATAGACAGACTATTTAGGGTTTGTTATGTTATGACTTGAGATGGGCTGAGCCCATGTTATATAAGCACAACCTTTCATATTAGGCCTACAAACCACGAACTAATCACGAGCCCGTCAGCTGCTTATTAGCTCCAAGTCCCCCAGTCCAATATTAGACATGAAAAAAAAAACTTGTTATAATAAAAGTGTCTCAATCAATATTATTACTTTCAAAAAAGGTACTTCGGTTCTTTTAGCTCATGTTTTTACGATTAATGTTTCATCATTGTAGAGTATTGGTAACCCGTGAGTTTTATGTTAACTTCGTAGGGTAAACAACACCCAAGTATATAAAAGATAATTAATTAACATCAAATCTTAAAATTTAAACGTATTTACTTTATTTTTTTTATGTACATGTATTCATTGTTGATGTAAATTTATAATTTGGAGCGTTAAAGTATATGAGGATTATACATGTCATGTTGGTATCAAACCATAGAATTAACAAGTTTTTATTTCATGCTCGTGTTTTCGAGTTTGTATCATATTTTGTTCATATCAAAAGTAGAAATGATCATTCGGATGTATTATAGCTCATAAATTTTATCGTACTTACTGAGAGATTTATTTTCGAGTTCATCATATTTTATTCATATAAAAAATAGAAATTATCCTCCTGATGTATTATGGCTCATTAATTTTATTCATATCGATGCTTTATTACATAGATTATGGTTTTATGTAACTATTATAAGCATCTCCAACTCTAAACACTTCAAACGTCTTCACAAACGCTATATAAGAGATGTCACATCAACTTAATTATAAACACTCACAAACACCTATATCACATAAGATACTATTAACATTATGCATGCGAGCCAACTCGAGATCAATAGTAAAACTCAAGCTCATTTGTTAAGCGGGAGCTCGTTTAAGCTCAGCTCGTTATAGCAACTTTTGGGCATTTTTAAGGCTCATTGTTTGGTTGATGTAACCCGTTGATTTTACCCCATCTATTGTCGATCTTGTTACACCTTTGGATCATTTTTTGACATCATCGGAAGCACCCACTGATTCCTCCACTACCCACACAAACCCTAAATTTATCGCAAACAAACTCAATTCTCTCTCTCTCTCTCTCTCTACCAACAATGGCCGGATCGGAAATTGAACCCGCCAATTCATCTTCCGGTGAAGAAGAAGAAGAAGAAGCTTCATCAGAAGGATCCGAATCAGAATTCGACACCCCTCAATTACCCGACCCGAATACCAAACCCGTATCATCCTCAACTCCCAGATCCAAAAACCCCGTTTCTCGCTACTCACCCCCTCCCCTCAAACAACCCACCGGTAAACGACCGGCTACTGACGGTGAAGGCAGCGATGTCAAAAGAATTAAGAATAATAATAATAATAATACAACGGAGATGACGTCACCGATGGCGTCACCGGATGCGAATAACGGTGGAGAAAAGAAGCAGCTGTTTCAGAGGCTGTGGAGTGAGGACAACGAGATTGAGTTGATACAAGGTATGATTAGTTATGTAGAGGAGAAGGGTAAAGACCCTGTTGCAGATGTTAATGATTTTCATGAGTTTGTTAAGGAATCACTGCATGTTGATGTTAATGATAGACAGATGTTGCTAAGGCTAGACGGTTGAAGAAGAAGTTTCTCAACAATGTAGCTAGACTCGAAAACCAGGCCAAAGTTCGAACCCTTTCGAATCCCCACGAGAAGCGAATGTACGAATTGTCGAAAATTCTATGGGGGGATGGTAGTAATAAGAAGGCAGTTATGAATGCTTGTAGTAAGAAGGTTAAGGTTAAAGTCAACATCACACCGAAGACGAACAAGAGTTTTAAACCGGATGGAAATGGGGATGTGGGGATTGAGGTGCGCCCGAATGAGGTTGAAGTGAAAACGGTGCAGCCTCTGCAGCCGGTTGGTTCGTTGGGGATAGCGGTTACAGATGAGGGGATAATGAATAAGGGGTTGGAGTTGGTATCGGGTGCGAAGAAGGTTGAGATGGAGGAGAAGTGGAAGAGTCTAAAGATGCTAGAGCTTGAGCATTTTATGAAGAAGATGGATGTTTTGAAAGAGCAAGCGGAGGTTGTGTTTAATGCGATTGCGAATTCTGTTGCCAAATAAGGTACATTATGATTGTGTGTGCTTAGGAGTTATGCAAAGGCTAGGTTTTTTTATGTGTGTAATTTAAGATGTTTGTTTGGTATGTTTATGAGCTAGTTTGGTAAAGTGAATTGTTAACCGTGTCGTGTATGTTTCCGTTAATGAGTATGTATCTTTAAGATGATCTACATGCTTGTTTGAGATTAGCGCTTGATGACTTTCTATCTACATGTTCGTAACTGTGATGCCTCCGATCTGTACGTTTTACTATTCTAGATCTACTCTAGTTACTTTAGTTTTTTATTCACAAGGGCGCTTCTGCGAATTGCCATAAACGACAGATAATTAGATCTAGGATACTAAATTGGTGTTAGAAGATTGATAACCGTTACACAATAACAGCTGCAAGTGACAGAAAGTCAAGTATGTGGTTCAACATTCTTGCTATAAAGTTTTTGAATTTCGTCTAAATGAAATAACATCCAACACCCGAGAATCATATGAAAGGTTTTAAACAACAAATCATGCTTTGAATTGATAAAAACACACAAAAAGAAAGTAAAGGTAGAAAACTGAAGATATCTGGATCAGATTAGATTTTTGTTTCAAGCAGGTGCTGATGGTGCAGGCTGTTGCATCTGTAGTTGTGGGTTCATCATGGGACCATGTGGGTTCAACTTCTTTTCTTCTTTCGCAACAGCAGTGGCAGAAATGTAATAAGAAACCGCAAACATGCCATGAATGATGCACGCGATGCCTCCAATGGACAAGTAACGATGGTTTGAAACACCACATGATTTTCTTGAACTCGAGTTAGCCAAGACTCCAGCAATCAGCATCCAGAATGCAATGATTAGGGTAATCCTGGTACAAAGCTTAATGCATCAGGTACAATTGATCTATGAAAAAGGGTAGTTAGTACTTACTAGTATTAGTATGTGAATTGTGTACCATGAGAGGACTAGTGAAGCCATGGCTAATTGCTTGTTAGAAGTGGCGCGGTCCATTTCTGGTTTTGACCACACAACATGGCAGCCACCAAACAAGTTTGCGATGGCATGAGCAAATGTCAAAAGCACCAAGGCAGCAAACCCGAGCTTAAATGCTTCATAACTTGGATCCCGGCATTCAATGATCCATACTCTTAGATTTTGTACCTGTAAAGAACACGCAAGCATTAAAGACATACACGAAAGGTCATGTTTTGATGCGGCGTGGTTATTAAGTTTAGTCATGTATGTTGAAAATTGGAAAACATACCTTGTTTTGAGCAACCTCACCCTGGATACCAAGAATTCCCGCCGTGAGATCCATGACTATGATCAACAAACAGACAAACGGTACGATGTATTGACCCGGATTTTGAGCATACATTTGACCGCTCATTGCCATTTTTCACCTGTTGTAAGCTTAGAAAAGATGGAGGACAAACACATAGATTGTGAGCTTTTATAAACATGGATTAAAAGATTAGGAGAAAGAGAGAATAATGAATAAAGTGAATGGAAGGAACAGTGAATGAGGTTGAAGTGCATATGATATGAACATGCTGTAAGATTACTTGTTGGGCTTAGCTTGGATTCCTTCCATGGCTGAAAAGAAAAGAAGGGTATCTTTTCATCTGCTTAGTTTTTATTTAATTATAATCAAGTTTACCTAGAAAAGTTTATAAAATTTTGGTGTTGCATATTACATGACATTATTACAACACTCATCAGTTCATAACCATTTTGGCTTTTGTTTTGAAACAAATACCACTACTTCGAATTTTCTTTGTGGTTTTAATAAGGAAGTTGAAATAAATGCACCTGTTTTTAATCAAATCTATCTTTTTGCTTAATTTATCCATTATAAAATGTTTTGTCTTTGCAATATATGATACTGTATAGAGCACAGGTAATGGGTGAGAGACGAGGGCGGCGACAAAAACCATGTACGCCACATTGCCTGTTTACGTTTGCAAGGTGTGTTTGCTTTCACAGTTTTCTCACACAGGACAGATGAATGTGGAATCCGTTATGAAATGTTTCATGAATCTTCTTAAGTATATAGTTCCTGTAGTGAGTATTAAGCAAATTTATAATACCATATAATATGCTTAGCGTGCCTTCTCCAACCCCGTCTAGCTCTCTATATATAAACTCATCTTTTACAATTAAAAACCCTTAAAAAATTTAAGTTGATATTTGGTTTATAAAATACGATAAAAGTAATCTTGATAGAGAAAAGAGAAAGCATTATTTTATATTAAGATGAAAATTAGAACCATTATTTTAGAGTATGAGCAACCAAGACCAGGAGGGAAGACTAATATAAACCTATTAATCACGAACTATCTTTCGAGTGTGACCCTCTTATAGAGTTATAGTCATGATAGAGACAATTGATACATATAGCTAGCCATGATGTATGTGACATGGTGGTAGTATCATAAATTTATTTCAACCATAGCTTATATGAGTCACAAATGTCGCTTATCCGGGATATGATTTGATTTAGGGGGTTAGGATCAAATACACAATGAAAGAAAAATAGGAAGTCCTAGGAAGGGTATCAAACAGACCCCGATTGAACTCATTCAAACGCCATTGGAACCGTCTCATCGAACCCTACAATCTTAGATTTTAGGTTTTCGCTTTTTTGGATTTTAGTTTTTAGAATTTACGTTATATCATTGTGTCTTTTATGTAGCATTGTGTCTTTTCTTATTTTCATCATTGTGTCATTTTTGTGATTTATTGTGTTATATTTTTCGCCATTGTGTTATATTTTGTGGCTCATTGTGTCATATTTCGTGATCTATTGTATTTTTTTGTATCCTTCGCACCTCTCTCATTTTTGTTACACTGTGTAGGATAACTTGACCCTTGATTTTGGTGTTTACGACAACGGTTTCCTTTGTTTACCACCATCAAAATCGAGAGAAACAAAGCTTCTTATGAATGTCTTTTAATTATCTAATATTACTTACTAAACGTCCGCTTGTTGACGATGGAGAGCAAGGGTATGTTTGGCAAGGAGCTTTTAAGAGCTTTTAGGAGCTTCAAGCTTTTAAGAAAAAAGCTCATACTCAATAAAAAAGCTTTGTTTGGTTAAAGGAGCTGGAATCTTTTAGGTCGGAGAAAAAGCTCTATAGTGAAAAGCTACTAGTACTAGCGTTTAAAAAAAAGCTCCTACTAGCTACAAGCTTTTAATGAGTAAATGACATAAATACCCATTCTATTTTAAAAATAAAATAAAAACATTCCTTACAAGCTTTTAATTATGTCCATTTTAGTCATTTTATACGTTTTATTAAAAGCTCCAGCTACTCTCCCAAACACACAAAATATATTTAAAAAGCTTCCAGCTTGCAGCTACCAGCTTCCAGCCACCAGCTAGTTTTACCAAACATACCCAAGTAGAAAACTATCATCAATTTCCAAATCTTGCCTTTCTAGGAATATATGGACAAACATGAAGAAAATTTACAATCAATGTCACTTTAATATGAAATTATAACAATTTATTTATCGATATGCCTTTGGTATGACCTTCACTTACATTAGATTACATGGAACCTTGGCCAACCTAGTGGTGGGGAGTGGGGGTGAGAATCGGTGATTAATAGCGCTACAAAAAAAGCAAGAAAAGTGAAAGAATGCAAAAAATGTAATACGCATTTTTCAGGTTCCTGTAGCGGCGAGGAGACAAGCTTTGATCCGACGAGTTTAACTCCTCTAAACCATCATATTTCCAAGACAAGATACCGATAATAACAATGGACAATGCATAAGCAAGAATAGAGATAATGATGAGTGCACTTCTGTCTGGAATAGGAGTAAGCTGTCCCCTTGTAATTATATATATTGTCAAAAATGTTGGTTGCAGACCAAGCAAATAAGCAACGTCCTTAGGATCTGAGTAAGCTTGTAACCTGCTAAAAGAACAAGAATACATCATTAAGCTATCCACTATCCGTAACCCCAAGCTTAAAAAGTAAAAAGCTAAAGCCCTTAAATTTTTTGGGGTTTCATTTATAAAGTGCAAATCACAAAAATTGCCATTTGACCGGATTTTTTACGAAAATGTCCACCTCCCGTCTCTTTGGAGAGACGCCTCACAATTTTTGAGACACCTCAGGCCTTTCCGGTGAGTCATCACTCCCTCTCTCTCCTCACTTTCTCTCTTCTCTACTCTCTCTCTCTCTTTCCTCTCCCTCTCTCCTTAATAATATGATCGTCATCACTCCCTCTTTTTAAACAATATCTCTCTCTCTCTCTCAAAACCCAGTTGTCGCCACCACCACCACTCCCCCCCCCCTCTCTCTCTATATATATATATATATAATGTTGTTCTTCATCTTCATAACACAAATCTCACCAGAGACGTCACCGAAACCCACCGGAGACGTCACCAGAGACATCTGGCTGATCAAACATCTCTAGCTTTACTGGAGACGTTTCGGCGGCGTTGGAATGTCACCAGAGATGTCAGGCAGGCGGGAGTAACACGTGTCGTCACCTAACTTGTCCAAACTGGAAACGTCTCGGGAGTTGACTTGGGTGCCTCAAACTTGGTGACCCGTCTCTCCAAAGAGACGGAGGGGAGACATTATCGTAAAAAATCCGGTCAAATGGCTATTTTCATGATTTCCCCTTTCATAAATGTTATATAGGAAAGACTAGAATGAAAGCTCAGTTAAGTTGTAAAAACCTATGAAAACACTATGAAAGGGTTATTTATTTTTTAAATTAGGGCATGTAACATACACATTTCCAATGGTTTTTATCAAAAAAATAAAAAAAGTGCTGATGGATTTTTTTTATCTAAAAATATGTAACATTTATGCTGTTTTTTATTATGTATTATTTTTTTAATCATTTGGCGTTTTTTTATTGTTTTTTTTTCTAAAAATGCTTAGAAATGTGAATGTTACATGCTTTATTTTTTCATAAAAATTTAACATACTGTTTTCATAGGTTTTCACATCTAGAATGGGTTTTCAAAATAACCCTTCCCTATGTGTGGTTAGGATTCGTTCCCTTGAGTTGTGAGAACCTACCGTGTAGTGTGTTGTTCATCTCTAGTTATATTACTTTGATCACGGTGTGGATTATCTGAGATAATGGATGTCAATTCTACTTGGTTTTGGTTGTTGGGAGATTCAAACCTTCAAAAGAGTTATTGTTCTTAAAACAATTTGGCAAAAACCCAACTTTCAAGAAGCATATAAACGTAAAATGTAATCGAACTTACATCGTTCTTTGTTGTTCTTGTGTTGACACAATATTTGGATCAGAATATTCAAGTTGGTTATGATTGCTAGGAACTTCAAACCTTCAAAAGGAAACGTTAGGTAATCCATGTCATCTTAAAGTAGATAGATATCTACAATAAGTTGACAGGGAAAAAAAGAAAAGAGTGACATAATAATTTATATGCGTGCTACTCTTAATGAGATTTTCTTTACATGGGTGATGGTTCAAGTCTTGTGCTTGTAAAAATGTAATTTATAAGTAGAATTAGAGTGTGTGAGTTATCAATTAAAAAAATAAATATTAATCAAACAATTGTAAGAATTTTTTTATTATCTAAAAAAATGCAAAATATGTTACTAAGGGGCTGTTTGGTAGCCTCTTAATCAACCTCTTAACCATTCAGGTCTGAATCATTAAGCATTCAGACTGTTTGTTTCAGCATCTGAATGGAATATTTTAGTGCTGAACCATTAAGCTAATAAGGGATGCTGAATGATTCAGCTCTTAACCATTCAGAGCATGTTAACTATTCAGACCATCTTAATGATTCAGCACTTAATCAACCAAACAGCCCCTAAGAGAAAATATTACACACGTTGAAAAAATATGTGTTACGTCAACATATATTTATCCTTAACAATTTTTTTTTCTTTTATGTTCTTTTTTATGCGTGTCAGTGCTGATTGTTAATGTTTGTAAGAATATCTCTATATATATATACACACACACATTGAGTCAATTAAGTGTGTGTGTATATACAGATATAGCTAATCTATTGTGTGATAAATGATATACCACATTCTTTTATCTAATTCCAAAATTAATAATTGATTTGAGCTTACATGCTAACAAATGTGTGTCTAACAAAGAAAATAAGGTAGTTAACTAAAAAAGGTAAAGGAAGTTACTTAATAAGGGGCGAATTAGTTGTGGTATTCTTCAACTTCACCAACCGTGATAACACCTTCAAAAGAAAAGAAAATAAATGGAAAAAATAAAAGAAGCTAGGTTTAGTAGTTTGCAAGACTTGGATGGTGGGGCGGATGTTGTTGTTGTTGGTGGTGGTGGTGTGTGAAGAAATAGGACTAATAACAATGTCTGAATTCTCTTGTATGTCTTCCATGCTTTTTCGGTGATTTGTTGTTGACATTTACAAGGGTATATATAGATCTACAAGTGGAATAAATTGTGAGAATTATCTTCTTAAGATGCATTTGTCAAAAGAGTTAAGAGATAATATTTAGTATAATGTCATAACCGAAACTTTAATTAATAATTATAATGTCATGTATTATTAAGTGACATGTTTGTTAATGAACGATATACAACATCCTAACATCCAGTTCAAAAACTAATAACGGATTCCAACCTATATAATAAGAATCATATAATTAATTGTATCCACGATTCAAGTATTCCAGCCTAACAACGGATTTGAGTAATTCTTTTACCTTTTTTCTTCATTTATATCTTCTTCTCATCGTTAGACATGTACTTATTGGCACAAATTAATTAGATGAATTATTTATCAAAAAATAGATTACTTACTAATTACTTGGAATTATAACTATATATGACATTATACACGATATTCTCTATTAATTGTTTTGACAAATGTGTCTTGAGAAAAAAAATACTCACAATCGATTCGATTTGTATATATGTGCACCCCCTACAAATATCAACAATCATCACTAAAAAACATGGAGAACATAAAAGAGAATTCAAACATTGTTAGCACTTCTGCTTCCTTCAGATCACCACCACTAACAGCAACAATAACAACAATACCCCCCCCCCCCCCTATCCAAGTCTTGCTAACAATGTTTGAATTCTCTTTTATGTTCTCCATGCTTTTTAGTGATGGTTGTTGATATTTGTAGGGGGTGCACATATATACGAATCGAATCGATTGTGAGTATTTTTTCCTCAAGACACATTTGTCAAAACAATTAATAGAGAATATAGAGTATAATGTCTGTCATAGTTATAATTCCAAGTAATTAGTAAGTAATCTATTTTTTGATAAATAATTCATCTAATTAATTTGTGCCAATAAGTACATGTCTAACAAGATAGAAATGAAGAAAAAGGTAAAAGAATTACTCAAATCCGTTGTTAGGCTGGAATACTTGAATTGTGGATACAATTAATTGGATGATTCCTATTATATAGGTTGGAATACGTTATTAGTTTTTGAACCGGATGTTAGGATGTTGTATATCATTCATTAACAAACATATCACTTAATAATACATGACATTATAATTATTAATTAAAGTTTCGGTTATGACACTATACTAAATATTCTCTCTTAACTCTTTTGACAAATGCGTCTTGATAAGATAATTCTCACAATTGATTCCACTTGTATATCTATATATACCCTTGTAAATGTCAACAACAAATCACTGAAAAAGCATGGAAGACATACAAGAGAATTCAGACATTGTTATTAGTCCTATTTCTTCACACACCACCACCACTACCAACAATACCCCCCCCCCCCCCCCCCCTACAAGTCTTGCATACTACTAAACCTAGTTTCTTTTATTTTTTTTCCTTTCATTTTCTTTTCTTTTGAAGGTGTTATCACGGTTGTTGAAGTTGAAGAATACCTTACCTTTTTCTTAGTTAACTACCTTATTTTCTTTGTTAGACACACATTTGTTGGCATGTAAGCTCAAATCAATTATTAATTTTGGAATTAGATAAAAGAATGTTGTGTATCATTTATCACACAATAGATTAGCTATATCTACACACACCCCCCTAATTGAAGGTCTTGTCATGGCCGATGAAATTGAAGAGGACCACAACTATCAACTCCTATTACGTAACTTCTCTTACATTTTTCTTCGTTAACTCTCTTCTTATCTTCATTATAAACGTATTTGTTGGCATGAATTCATTGGATGATTCATACCATATAGGCTTAAATCCACTACTAATTTTAGAATTAGATATAAAAATGTGGTTTATTATGTATTACTAATTTTACAACTAATTCACCTCCTATTATGTACCTTCTTTTACATTTTTCTTCGTTAACTCTCTTCTTATCTTCATTATAAATGTATCTGTTGGCATGAATTCATTAGATGATTCATACCATATAAGCTTAAATCCATTACAAATTTATTGACTACTAAACCTAGCTTGAATTATGTTCCTTTTATTTTATTTGTCCTTGAAATTGAAGCATACCACAACTAATTAATCTCGTGTTGAATAACTTCTTTTACCCTTTTCTTTGTTACTAACTTATTCTTTTCATTAGACACACATTTTCTGACATGTAATTAATCGGATGGTCCATGGTCCATGGTTTCGTACTATATAAGATGAAATCTATTATTGATTTTAGAATCAGATACAAAAATGTGGTATAACTTAGGATTAGGTGCCTCACTTACCTTTCGATTTCTAAAACAAGGATATAAACGTAGGATTAGGTGCCTCACTCACTTTTCGATTTCTAAAACAAGGATATATATACACACACTTTGTTGTGGCAAACAAATTGAAAAGTCTACCATTGTAGGGGTATAAGTTATAACATACTAACAAAAGTATTATGTAACGATAATGATGATAGTAATATTAATATATATATAAATAAAGTTAAATTGGTACATGGTAGAGGTATGAACTCGCCGACCTATCGTGAGTTATACAAGATTGGCTTGTTAAAAACTCAAATCGAGTCGAGTTAAACGAGCTTGGGCGCAAGCTCAAACTATTATTAAGGCTCATTTAATAAATGAGGTTAAGCTCAAGCCGTCTTGTGAGCCTATACGAGCTTTAATTTATATATTTTTTATTTAATATTTAACTAATAACTATTATTATACATTAATTTGCGATAAAAATAACTAAATAATATACTATATATAAAATTATAAAGGTATGTAAATAAAATAATTAATAAATAAGAAACAATCCGAGGTCGAGCTTGAAAAACTACTTATGAGTTATGAGCCGAACTCAACTTTTAGAAATAGAGCTTGAAATGAGCCGAGCTCAGTTCTTCTTATCTTAAAACGAGTTAGAGCTCAAGCCTTCTTAAATTAGTTACATATAAACAAAGTAAACAACGGTGTCTCAAATGTAGAGAATGAAACACTATCGTAATTATCATTATCGTTCCTATTATGGTTGGTTCGGTTTTCTGTTTTATATCCAAAACCATAGACTAAAAATAACTTGAGCTAGAGTTCACAATACTTAAGTCAACCTACCTATAAGATAAGAATGCAACCCGACTTGTTAAACGATATGTTGCTATGTTTATTGTTATTATGTTTAAAAAAGTAGTTTATATAATTAGTTAGGGCCTAAGGGCCTTTTTTTTCGGCTCGTACGACACACTTAAATCATAAAGACCAACACTGACTTTAGCGTCCAAAATGAGAAAGAAAAAGATAAAATAACTTACGCAATGGTTAAAATAGAGTTGGACTTTGATAGAGAGAAACACTTCTTCCTTCAATCAACCGACTCCAACTGAAATCACATCCATTCTTTCAGCAAATTGCGTCCAACGGATTATTCAGGGTCATTTTTACCCTAAGCGTGTATGGTTTTTGTTGTCATTCTTTCGCATGTATATATATTCAGATTCAGATGAAGTCAGTCAATAAGCGAGTCAATGCATTTAATTAAATACGATTTTTTCTTTCCAATTCTTTAAGAATCAAAGGCAATTAATCACATTAACTCAATTTAATATAACTTCTATGTTACATTTCAAAGTCTATTTGACTTAATAAATTTGATTTATAAAATTCTTATAACCTACGTTTGTTAATTTAATATGTAAATAATAAGTTTTATTTATTTAAATGTCTTATAAATATATTTGTATAATTCAACGTTTATATTAGGCCATGGGATGTACTCTAACATCTAGGGCATTAAGATTGACATGACATATTAACTTGCATTGCATATCAGTCCCTCATTATGTTAAGAGGCGTTAAAGAAGTTACTTGTTAACATGTTAACCGAATGTTAAAAGTTTGCATTAAATTAGTTTCATTTTCTAAACCAAAAACCATTAAAATATATGGTTAGGTGAAGTTAATGGATTAAACCATTTCCTTGGGTTGGGGTTGAGTGAAATAGAGAAAAATTGATGACGTGTCATCTAGGTGGAATTAAGAGAGGTTAAAGTATACCTAAAGACCTTACACTAGGTTAAAGCCTGCGTAGACACGCATTTAACAAATAACATTATTATAAATGTTTTAATTTTAATATAATTTAAAATTAAATGTGCATACTGGATAGTTGAAACATTGACATATGAAAATAGGAAACACAATAATCATCCCATGACCCATTTAAGTTCAAAAGCATACAACAAACCTGAAAGTATGATGTTGCTGCCAAAGCTCCTACAAACAGTCAAACCCAAAAAAAAAATTATAAAATTGGTTCGGACAATGGTGGTGACAATGATATATATAGCCATTGAGTTTTAGAGTTGCCTAAATGGACCAATATGCTGATATACAAAATTCCTTTTACTCAAAACAACTAATTAACAAAATAAATATGAAGAAGTTAAAAGACGACATACCTATATATTAACAAAGAATATGGAAGAAAGATAGTGATGATCCTTAGGAAATATTTGAAGATTATTCGTCTTCACGAGGAACTCAATTGCTTTTTCATCAAACTCTACCAAATAACCAGACTTGGTATCAACAATTCTTGTTACCCTGAAATATATTTAGACACTAAAAGGTTAAAATAATTTATACTTAACATAGGTCATTGATTGAACAATTTAACATGGTCTTTGTTAGGTTAACATCCAAACAATCATTTCTACATATTTTTATAAAAAACTGTTACACCATGTAGGAATTCTAATAGTTGATTTGTGTCTCGAGTGAAGCAGAGATTAAATATTATTTAAAGTATGTTAAAAAAAGTTATGGGTTCTATATGAATTTACGATGTGTGAGATTTTGTGAAAATGGTACGACACATATAGCATATACATGTCGTACCAGGGTGTCCAGATACTATTTGAAAGTGTCCACCCTTAACTAATTGCATTCGTTTTATTGATGCTATTAACGTTTTCTAATATTCATCATGTTTTGTGTTCTTTTTTCGTGTTTATGCATTTGCGTTGTTTTTTTTTCATGATATATTGGAGTAAAGTACATGATCAATCATGTGGTTTAATCAAAATTTTGAATTTGATTTTTAACTTTTAAAAGTAAAAGGATGGTTCATGTTGTTTGCATTTTGTAAAAGCGTTTAATCTGTAGCTAATAAATCTAAAGGTTTCAGTTGGTCTAAGTTAGGGGCTAAATGTGTTACAAAGTGCAGACCACATGGACCGTCCATATACCTTTGGCAAGTGTTGGACTAAATGCGTAACAAAATGCAAGCCACATAGACCATCTGCGTACTTTTGGAAAGATAGGGACCAAATCAAAATTTGTGGTTAACACATGGATTATCCGTGTACTTTACTCTTCTATATAGTATTCATTTTTTGGGTTCCGATAACCTAAAACTAGGGATATTCAAATCGCTTGTCGCTCGATCGAAAAATGCTTGCTCGATCTTCCACTCGGTTGTAAATAAGCCGACCGCTCGGTTCGGTTTGTAAACGAGTCAAGTACGAGCAAAGGCCTGCTCGGTTCGGCTCGAATACATTTTTATTTATTTATTATATATCTATATATATAATAAAAGAAAGCCATTTTGATGACATGGCATTCAAGGAGGCATTCTCCTTCTTGAGTGTGCCATGTGTCATCCTACGTGTCACTTGGTATTTAAGTTATAAAAAAAAACACCATCATCCACTCATCTTCTCCTTCAAACCCTACCTAACTCTTCTTTCATCTTTCACAATAGATCTAACGATTTTTGATCAACGAGCTATCACAAACAAATCATCTGATAACCCGATTTCATCAAGCAACCACGGATTTGTTCCCAAGTATGAAGTTCAAAGAATTAGCACCGCCGTCTTCGACGATCTGCTTCCCCCACAAATCAGCGCTGCGATAGATAGATAGATAGATAGATACACAATAATTTTAATCGCTTTCATTCTCAGCCGCATACAGCTGAGACGAAAGGTACGTAGCGTCCGTTGTTGGTGGTTTTTGTTTGGATTCGGGGCTTTTGTATATATATATACCTCGCTTCTTATTTCGGAAACGTTATTAATTAGGTTTGATTGGATTATTATTATTACTATTATTTAATGTAAATCGAGGAGTGGCAATGTCTGAGTCCAAAGTTGAAGAAGATATGGACAGGGTTGCTTTTGAAAAGTGGAAATTAATGTATGACAAATTGTACGCTACCCTGAAGAGAGAATTATAGATTCCAAAGCTTTCAACAAAATCTACGTATAGTAGAGGGTTATGTTTATAAACCATCACCGCCTTGGATGGGTTTGAATGGATATTCGGACATGACCATAGACCACTTCAGGATGGAAATCCTCGGATTCCCTGCTGGCTTCAATGCCGTCGACTTTTCATTATCGGACAGTGAAAGTGACGACGAGATGCTTGCCAAAACCCATATCAAGTCTTATTCATTGGCTTGGCTTCACTTCACATTGATTGATTAATTAGTGATTGGATATGGCCAACAGAGTTGTCATATGATATGGATTTATTTTGCATTTAGACTTCTACACATGTTTTGTGTTCTATTTAACATTAATGGGAGTTTAGATAATACATATACTATCAAAAACGGTTCTTGACGAGTCAAGGCTGTTGTTGCATTGGTTTAATCTGCATATTTAAGTTGAGTTGTCATCACCGGGACAACAACGCACTCTTGATTGCTGTAGCTCATTCTTTGAGGTTCTGAAAGGCGAGATGGGCTTTTGGTGGGACCAGGTGCATAATTACAAGGCCTAAACCAATTTATTATACATTATGTATGTAGATTCAGGTCTATATTTTCTCTTGATTATATATCTTATTAAGAAAATCATAGGATTTGTTTTACTATTGTCAGCTATGTTGTATATGTTTAGTGCCAACATGACATAACCAAATGCACAAACTGTTTTTTACTTTGTTCATTGCTCTACTCATAAGCTAGATCATTCTAAGCTGCTGGATTTTATTGTCTGATGATGTTTTGTATGGTTCTTACATGGCTAATTTTCATCTTCTTTGTAATAATATTTGAACTGTAGAATACACTAACTCACAATTTAAATCCATCTGATGCATTATTTATTATTAGTGTTGTTTGCTTTCTTTGGTTTATTATTTTCTTGAAAAGCATGTTTATTGATGAGGAGAATGATTTTTTTCTTTTATGTTATTTAATTCATGAAATGTTACTTAATATGCTAAATTGGCAACGTACATTTTGATAATATGATATTTAATTTCAGGTTGAAAGTGCAGTTGATAACATGTATCCCGATTTCAGGGCGACTGATAATCTTGTGGCGCGCAATACATCTAGAGTTCTTAAAGCCTTTCAGAATGCTAGAGTTGGTTCTCATGTATGTCATAATGTTATTATCACTTTAATATACAGGCATTATCATATTATTATGTTTGTAGCTTATTTTGCACAACAATTGCTTATATCTTGCTTTATAATGCGCATTTTTATGTAGATGTGGCAATTTCGACCGGTTCATGTTATGTTTCCGTTTCTTACGGGCCAAAGAAGTTATATAGTTTTGCAGTCATATTTGACATACTAACTGTGTATAGAAAAATTAAACAAATTTGATTCTTAATTTTTAGTTTGTCCAACCCCGGGACTCTCCCGGATATAATCTAGTTTAATTATAAATATAAACACAAAATATTTATTGCTTTTATACATAACATTTTATTGAATTTGGCTCAAATATATGCAAGCAAAATATAACTAGCCAACTTAAGCCAATAAAAAATTAACACTAAGTTTTTATAGTAAAAACCATAAGTCATGAGGTGACAGTCTTGACTTCTTTATGGTATTAGTCATCCATCACTAATCGTCACTTGATATCACCATATGCCACAATGCAACAACTATTCTCTGCAGTATGCTAATCGGTTACCTCAACCTAAGTCTCATCCCGGACACTTGGATCTCAATATTAGTGTTATCATCGTATAGTTCAACCTTAGTTGTCACTTGGCAATGAAAACATCGAAGGAAACATTCTAATTTTTATGGT
>JAUTDX010006577.1:0-25827 GCA_030844895.1 Ambrosia x helenae | reverse complement strand
CAAAATCATTTTTTTTAATACAAATCTAATTATAATCAAAATACAACATTAAAAAACGAATTTTCTTTCCAATAATTCATCTTTTCTTGCAAAACATTTTCAAATTAACTTTTTACACATGTGTAAATGAAACAGTTTACACATGTACAAATAGTAAATTTACACATGTGTAAAAACAATTTATTTTCGTATACGTTTGAATTTTTACGCGTAAATTGTGTTTTTGAGATTGTATTTTAGTAATAAAGATAAGTGTAAAAAGAAATTTGAATTTGAATAGTTTTAGATGTCGTTCTCACGGTTCGCACGAAATATAGGTGTTCTCAAATTAACTTTCCCCTGTATAAAATAGGATTTTATAATAAACCAGATAAACGGGTTCGGGTCGATTTAAATCCGAACGGGTCATGCGATTCCCGACAAGAGGGACATACATCGCCGGCACAACCATTGGTTAAGAACGTTCAGGCTTCCCCAACATCCCAAAAAGATCTTGATCCTCAAAAATGACGTCCCTCATAACTCTCTTCCTATCTACCAACCACAAGTGATCCCGCTTAAGGTGCGAAAGCAACCTGGAGTACCCACTGGACAAGACCTTACCATCCTTCTTAAAGAGGCATCCCCCCCCCCACACACACTGATGGAGCTAGGATCCGCCTCCCTAAAGGGACGTTTCAAGCACCTTTGGGTGAACCCAAAAACTCTATAAGGGGGGGGAAAATAGAATTACTACAAATGTATACCGTTTTTCATATCATTTTCAGCATCAAGCTATTTTGTGTTTTCAAAGCTAATATACGCATCTAAAATTTTAGCAAAATACATATCTTTATACTTAAAGCAAATTGAATTTTAATAATCTCACAGTTTTAAGATTAACTGATAATAATCTTAACCGTATTATTCTTGCCACCAGAGTCACACATTTTTTTTAGGGAAAATTGCATAAATGGTCATTTGACCAAAAAAATTTGCAAAAATAAACATACAATGCGTCTAAACAACAGAGACGAGACGCTCTTTGCGTCTACCAATCAAACGCTTACACAGTTACACGTGTAAAACCCTTAGACGCCTTAATTTTTTAAGGTCTCTGCGTCTGATCTTTAGACGCGAGGCTGTTATTTAGACGCAAAGTGCTTTAGACGCGAAGAACTTAAGGTCCCTGCGTCTATACATCAGACTCAAAGCTGTTCTTTAGACGCAAGGTACAACCTTTTTAGACGCATCAATTTAAGAGTCTGTTCTTTAGACGTATCAATTTAAGAGTCTGTTCTTTAGACGCAAAGTGTACGGATACGTCTACAAGTCTACGGATACGTCTACAAGTGTACGACCCAGACCTTTTCAACCTGACTCGTCCCGTACTGAACCGGACCGTTTTCGACCCAGCCGGCCGGTACGACCTGGACCGTTTCTACCCGACCAGGCTCGGTAACGACCCAGACCGTTTCAACCTTACCCGACCGGGCCCGGTGGCGACCCGGACCGTTTCTACCCGACCGGGCCCGGTAATGACCCCGACCGTTTCAACCTGACCAGTCCCGTATTGAAACGGACCGTTTCGACCCGACCGGGTAAGATAACGACTAAAACCATTTCGATGAGATCGATCTCGTTAACGACCCGTGTTATTTCGACCTGGTCATCCGTTAACGACCTGAACGGTTTCGAACCGACCGGTAGAAAACGGTCCGGGTCGTTACCAGGTCCGGTCGGGTCGAAACAGTACGGGTCGCTACGGGATGGGTCAGGTTGAAACAGTCTGGGTCATTACCGGGCCCGGTCGGGTAGAAACGGTCCGGTTCGCTACTAGGCCCGTTCGGGTCGAAATGGTCGGGTCACTACGGGACGGGTCAGGTTAAAACGGTCGGGGTCGTTACCGGGCACGGTCGGGGTCGTTACCGGGCCGGTCGGGTAGAAACGGTCCGGGTCGTATCGGGTCGGCTGGGTCGAAACGGTCCGATTCAGTACGGGACGAGTCAGGTTGAAACGGTCTGGGTCGTACACTTGTAGACGTATCCGTAGACTTGTAGACGTATCCGTACACTTTGCGTCTAAAGAACAGACTTTTAAATTGATGCGTCTAAAGAACAGACTCTTAAATTGATGCGTCTAAAAAGGTTGTACCTTGCGTCTAAAGAACAGCTTTGAGTCTGATGTATAGACTCAGGGACCTTAAGTTCTTCGCGTCTAAAGCACTTTGCGTCTAAATAACAGCCTCGCGTCTAAAGATCAGACGCAGAGACCTTAAAAATTAATGCGTCTAAGGGTTTAATCGTGTAAGCGTCTGATTGGTAGACGCAAAGAGCGTCTTGTCGCTGTTGTTTAGACGCATTGTATGTTTATTTTGGCAAAAAATTTTGGTCAAATTGTTATTTTTGCAATTTTCCCTTTTTTTTACCACTTTTATTATTGAAGTCTAATATTGTTTTTTTAAATATATTAACGTTAAATTCGTGTTAAATGGAACAAACGACAAAAGTGGTTACATTTTAAATAAGGGGAAATGGAATCTAATAATCCCACCTTTGGGGGGTTGGAAGGCATCAGTCCCAACTTGAAAATTGTAACACAGCAGTCCCAACTTGTCAACATTTTTATTTTAATGGTCCCAGACTTAACTCAGTTAAGTTTTTTCTGTTAAATGCCACGTAGGCATCCCACGTGGCAGTCCACGTGGCAAAAAAGTTGTATCTGTCAAAAAAAAGAGGTGGGGCCCACATGTTTTAATCAAATATAATTATTTTTCAATTAAAAAAAAAAAGAGGTGGGGCCCACATGTTTTAATCATATATACACACATATACAATAGTTGTCTTCCTCACCAACCACCACCACCACCAACCACCACCACCACCACCACCAACACCAACACCTTCGTCACCATCAACCACCCTCAACCCTTATTTTATAAAAACATCCAGACAACATTTAGAGAGAGAGAGAGAGAGAGATGGCATAGAGAGAGAAGGAGGAGCCGGATGGTGGCTCCCAGTGGAGCCATGGTGGCGACGCCACCTTCCAACGAACACACACACCTTCCAGATATGAACCTACCAGATCTTTAGAGAGAGAGAAAAACCGGTGGTAGAGAGAGAAGCAGAGAGAGAGGAAGAAGAAGCGACGGCGGCGTTAGGGTTTCAGGTGGTTGATGGCGGTGGTTGATGGTTACGAAGGGGTTATTAGACATGGTGGTTCGTTGTTGTTGTTGTTATTAGGGTTTGGGTTGGGGGTTTCATTAAATTAAATAAATTTGAGGAGGGGTTTTGATATTGAATGTGTGTGTGTGTGTTTTATAGATAGATAGTGATTGTGATTGTGATTGTGATTTGGATTGATGGTGACGGCGGTGAATGTTGTATGAGAGATTGGGAAGTGAATGGCATAAACAAACCCCTTCGTTATATGTTTAACGAGAGGGGTGTTTGCACTTTGCAGGATGAGGTTCAGATCTGGTGACGAAGGCGGTGGTTTCAGGTGGTTGATGGTGACGAAGGCGGTGGTTTCAGGTGGTTGATGGCGGCGATTGTCCAGATTAGGGTTTTAATTAAGGGTTTTGGTTCAGATTTGGTTGTATGTATGTACACTGATTTGGGTTTTAATTAAGGGTTTTGGTTGATGGCGGCGGTGGCGGTGGTTGATGGTGGTGGCAGGTGATTGTGATTGTGGTGAAGATGATGAAGAGATGATGATGATGATGAAGATGTAATATTATATATATTATATATATAATTCTTTATTATTATTATTATTAAATTTGTGGGCCCCTCTTTTTTAAAAAAAAAACATTAAAACATTATAAATATATGACGTGGACATGGCCCCACCCTTTTTTTTTGACAGACCAGCACTTTTTGACACGTAGGCTTGCCACGTGGGATGCCCACGTGGCACTTAACAGAGTTTTTTTAACCTCAGTTAGTTTGGGACCATTAGAATAAAAATGTTGACAAGTTGGGACTGCTGTGTTACAATTTTCAAGTTGGGACTGTTGCCTTCCAATCCCCCAAAGTTGGGATTATTAAATTCCATTTCCCCTTTAAATAACTGATGGAGAGAAAAACGACTTTTAGAGTATTTTAGATTTAGATTCCCCTGCAATTAAATACATTTGTGTAAGGCACACAGAAATCCACAAATTTCGATTTACCTGTATCCTACATGTATTGATGTCAGCTTCATCACTCCCAACCTGCCAAAACCAATAATAATTCAAGAGAAATATTAATGTCTTTTATTTTATTGTTTTCAAAATACTTACAAAATAATATAATTTCAGTTAAAAAAATTTGAATTAGAAATACTAAATATTAATAAAATACAAACTATAATCCAATGACCGATAATAATTTATGCTGACAAAACAATCACTTACCCTTATAACTTCTATTTTTGTGGCCAAAGATGATCCCAATCACATAGATATCAAAAGTTTTGCACTTGGTTGCCGTTAGATTTCGCTCACTAGAAATATATGTTTTCCCATCTTGCTCATAATCATCTTGATAGAAGTAAGTTGAAATCAAGTATAATTTACGATAACTACGCTAACAAGATTGGTCTTGAGTCTTGACCACGAAAGCAAAAACTCAAAATCTTATTAATTAAATTTCCAGTATGTGTTATTATCTGCCCAAGTTACACTTTGAATTATTAAAATTTAAACTTTACTCCAAACTAAAACCTTTATCACATAAGTCCAAAAATCACACAATAATTTAGATATGTACTCAACATTGTTTTGTTGAAATTAAATGTATGCTTTTACAACAATTCAAGTCTCATGATAAAAATTTACTTAATAATAATAATAATAATAATAATAATAATAATAATAATAATAATAATAATAATAATAATAATAATAATAATAATAATAATAATAATTTCAGGTCTGCATCATACCAATAATAATAATAATAATAATAATTTTTTTTTAGATTAATTGTTTTTTATAGATAAACAAATAATTCTTACAAGTGGGAGGCGGGTAAACGGGCCACAAGTTGTGCCGCTACCCCCTTTTGAATAGAAAAACCTACTCTGTTAAAAATAAAACTTAGGTCCTTCGTCGCTGGAGAGTTGCTCTGCACCACCTTTTGAACTCTTTTTAAGAACCGGATTGCCTCGGGGGCAATCATACCAATAATAATAATAATAATAATAATTTCAAGTCTGCATCATACCAATAATAATACTAATACTAATAATAGTACAAATTATTCTACATAGTGTAACAAACCTGAGAAGAGTGAGAATGATACAAAAAACACAACAGATCATAAAATATAACACAATGAGCCACTAAATATAACATAGTGCCAAAAAAATACAACACAATCCTGAAGAAAAAAAACAATGAATTGGAAAAATGACACAATGATGAAAATAAGAAAAAAACACAATGGTACATAAAAGACACAATGATAAAAACTACAAGCTAAACCCCCCAAAAAACGAAGACCCAAAAACTAACATCGTAGGGTTCGATAAGACGACTCCAATGCCGCTTGAATGAGTTCAATCGGAGTCCATTTGATACCCTTCTTACGACTTTCTATTTTTCTTTCTCTGTGTATTTGATCCTAACATAATAATAATAATAATAATAATAATAATAATAATAATAATAATAATAATAATAATAATAATAATAATAATAATAAATAATAATAATAATTCAAGTCTGCATCATACACTCATTACCCTCATCTCTCTCTCTCTCTCTCTCTCTCTTGTTCATCCCTGTCTCTCCTCCTCCATCTCACATAAACACTCAAGTTCCATCAATCAACCTTTCAATGGGCAAACCTCCAACAAGATTTTTATATTTTCTCACCCACTATTCTTAAATCTTAATCATGCATCTCCACAAAAATAAAAAATAAAAATCTTGTTCAATTCAATTCTTTAACAATCACTAAGATTTAGTTTAGTGGGTCATCTTAAAATATTAAAAAGACTCTAAATTTCTTATCTTTTTGTTATAAAGATTCAATATTACCCTGATTTACAACTTGGGTTGTCTTCTTTTTTTACTTTCTTTTTAATTATTATTATTATTCCACAAATGGGTAACACAAATGGTAGAGAAGAAGATGGTGGTGCACAAGGTGAGGGTGGTAGCATTTCATCTATTGGAAACGATGTCGTTTCACAGGATGTTAATTATATGGGTCAGTCTCCTCCTCCTAGCCCTAGGGTTTCTGGCTCTCCTTTGATGTTTACTCCTCAGGTAAAGGTTTATTTATTTAATTATTTTTAATAATTTTGGGGTTTTTGTTATTTATTTTGTTACCCTTTTATTAAAGATTGAATACCCATCTGCAAGATTTGATTTTGATGATAGTTGTAATAGTAATGATAGAGTAGATTGGTTTGTTTAATGATTGATTGATTAGGTTTATAAATTATAATGTAGCTGATATTGTAGATCTGGAAAATGTCTGCTTTTTCATTGTGGGATTTTTTGCTTATTGGTCTTTGATTGTTTATTGATTATTGGTTAATGATGTATTGGGGGAAAAAAAAAGGAATTAAATTGGGTGAAAATTTTGTTTGAAACTGGTTTGGAGGATGAGGTTTGTGGTTCTTGATTTGTTGTTTTGAAGCAATTAAGTTCTTCACATAGTTTTGCTTGAAACCTACACTGTGTTCCCGAGATCACTTACGAAAGAAAGGAAAGGAAATGGAAGGAAAGAATATTTGTTTGTGTTCCGGCGTTATTTTTTTGGAAGGACATGGAAGGATTTTTAGGCCAAATTCCATCCTTCCGATTTGGAAGGAAAGGAAGGAAATGGAAGGATGTTTACGCTAGTGTTTGGTGAAGTTTGATCGATGCGTATGAAGTCTGGTTTATGAGTTTTGAAATACTGCGAATTAATTTGTGGTTGTTTGGTTATGAACTTTGGTCAACCCTGGTTTCATATGTCTGCTGTGATCTTAATAAGCCTAGTTTTGTATAAAGACATTCTAATTTAAGCTGGTAATGTTTTCTAATTTGCTGAATCGGCTAGTTTACTCATTCCATTGTATAAAAGAGAATAAATTTACTTTTATTTGGTTTTTAAAACATGCTTTCAGCTAATCATTTAGCCTAATATGTAATTAAGCAAAATAAAGGCAGTGTTTGGATGTATGCTGAAACTAGATCATGATTCGGCTTGTTTCTTGTTTCTGATTATTATTATATGACTGTTACATTTTTAAGACAATAGATTGTACAGATAAAAATAGACTTGGAGTGGTTCTGATTGTGCAAGTCATGATTATCATTTTGTAAAACTGCATTCATACACCCTTTAATGTATTGGAGTTGTTAGTATTAGTTAAGCGAATACTATATATTCGATATGCAATGTTATTTCCAAAAATTATTATGGTATATATGCTTAAAATGGAACTGAGTCGTCCGTGTGCAGAAATGAGTGATACTTATCTTTGAAGTGATTCTTGTTATTAGTTTCCGTTACAAGACTTTTCTTTATCTTTATCCACATCTCTCGAAAATGTTTTTTTATTCAACTTTGGTAAAGAAATGCGTACTTGCCGGGCAAATGGGAAACTGTGCATCTTTATCACACCGTATTACCTTAGCTGTCAAGAAACATAATTCATTTCATGTCAAGTCTCTGAAGATGTACACAGGTCATATGATAACGTTGTGACCTTTATCATTGTTGTGTGTATTATTAGGTGCCCGTGGCTCCATTACAAAGACCTGATGAGATGCAGTCAAACAATTCATGGATGCATGACTCCTCGAGCTATGAAGACATGATGACTGAGCAAGGAATTCCAACAATGATTACATGGAGCTATGATGGGAAAGAAGTGGCTGTGGAAGGTTCATGGGACAATTGGAAAACAAGGTTAAAAAAACACCAAATTTTGCCTATTTATCATTCTTCTAATTACGTCTTTTTTTTTAGATTAATATGTGATCTGATATATATATATAGACGGTTGTTCAATACAAAAAAGTAGAGAAAGGCCAGAACCACATAAACACTTGCGCATAGTGCTCTTACTCTAATACACAGGGCGGTTATGTAACCGCGTATCCACCTCTCTCTCTCTCTCTCTCTCTCTCTCTCCCTCTCTTCGTCTCTCCCACTATATCTGGATTCTGGATATCACTCTGTACAATTCATAGTTGTTAATAGTGACCATAGCGCCCGCTATAGTGAATAGCGTAGCGCTCATGTGTTGCTATATGGTTGATAGCGACAAATAGCGAGATTTTTCTATTTTTAGTATTTTTTTATATTTTTTTGGTAAAATATACATATAAAACATCTCTAAAAAGTTCTTCTAGTGTATCGCTAAACATGAAATAGCGCCCGCTATTTCATCGCTATCGCTATGTAGCGTATCGGTAGCTTGTCGCTACCGTCCACTATTCGCATTAACAACTATGGTACAATTGATTATGCGGTTCTCTACTTAACATTGGTTATGTACTGAGCGCGTCCCTATGTATGCCATATGTATTATATATATACTAACTATTGGATGCTTTGTTCTTGACCAGGAAGCCCTTGCAGAGATCGGAAAAGATTTCTTTATATTAAAGATTCTTCCTTCAGGTGTTTACCAATATAGATTTATCGTTGATGGCCAATGGAGGTATTCCCCTGATGTGCCATGGACACAGGACGAAGCAGGCAACACTTATAACATCTTAGATTTGCAGGTATTTCCCTGAAACCTTTATATATCAAAATCTATCTTTCATGTTGGTTTGTCTTCTAATGAAGAACCAATGGTCCGTGACTTATTCGTGATATCTTATTGCTAAAACTGTTTGTTTCTCCATTTGAATGAATCTTGGCAGTTTAATTTAGTTCTTAGTGATTTATACAAAAGGGGTATCTTAACTATAGTGAACGCTTAATCACTCAGACTAAAACTAAGTAACT
This sequence comes from Ambrosia x helenae, assembly GCA_030844895.1. Classification (NCBI taxonomy): domain Eukaryota; kingdom Viridiplantae; phylum Streptophyta; class Magnoliopsida; order Asterales; family Asteraceae; genus Ambrosia; species Ambrosia x helenae. The sequence continues at coordinate 16,900 of JAUTDX010006577.1, read as the reverse complement.
TATAGAATAAAACATCTTGTTTGATACCATTTTGGCATGCGTTTGGAAAGGTGTCATGAGCCAATGTTACTAACATTATTACTGTATGAGCTGTCGAAGCTCCAACTTCATGTAACGTCTTTTTCGTTCGTTAAAAGTATACATATTTTGGAATTTCAAAGTGGTCCATATTAGATAAATCATGTGATGTGATGTGATGTCTTAGTTTGTTATTTTATTTTGTTTCTTTGTAAAAGTAATCTGGATTTTTATGGATGTCTTCTTTGTCCTTCTTCAACAGCGGGTGATAAATTATATACTTTTCTTTCCCTTTTAGCATTTTTCAATCATGTTTAACCCACAATGCACAACAGTTTTGACCCGTTTATTCATATGATTAAATTGTTTATTTGTTTATCTGTAACGGGTCAAACGGGTAACAATAAAAAAAGAGAAGCTAAAAAGGAAAAAAAGGTCAAAACCCCACAATAATTGTTGACAAAGTTGTATGGTTTTATTTATGACAGGAATACGTACCCGAAGACATTGAAAGCATATCTGGTTTTGAACCACCACAATCACCAGAATCAAGCTACAACAATTTACAACTTGGGTCTGAGGATTATGCAAAAGAGCCGCCCTTGGTACCACCACATCTCCAAATGACGCTTCTTAACACCCCTTTGCCCAACACGGAGCCTGCTCCCCGACCTCAACATGTTGTCATCAACCATCTTTACATGCAGAAAGGAAAGAGCAGTGATTCTGTTGTAGCCCTTGGATCAACTCATCGGTTCTTATCCAAGTATGTCACTGTCGTCCTCTACAAGTCTATACATCAATAATCACCAAACAAGCCAGACGACCCGACTTCTTCCCTTCCAATGTTTTTAATAGTAATCCATCCAGTCTTAATGGTATGTTTCGAGAGGAGATGATTTGTGAAGAGATCTTTTGTGATGATGATAACGTAGTGTTATGAATTTTGAGTTTTATATGTACTCACCATAACCATCATGCCGAAATTTATCATGTAGATTTACTACTCCCTTGATACAATTTAAGAAATGGTCATGTGTTCACTTTTCAAGATTGTTTTTGAACCTCATAAGATAAATTGAAAATCCAATAGAACTTGTCAACATATGTGTATATATGTTATTGAACCATAGATCAATGCTTATAAACCTATACATGGTAAGTCTTTACTAAGATGTTAATACTATCCCCTTGTGTATATTGTCCGATGATTACGATATATGTATATAGCTATACTATCTTTAGAACTATCTCAAGTTGCGTCATAAATATCGATTATGAGTTAACGCGTGAGTAGTTCGTTACATACAAGTAATTTGTCACCCAACTATTCTAAGATGTGAAGGTTGATTGTTCTGTCTTCTAGTTTTTTTCAAGCAAAATGCCAATCAAATTCAGTTGTATGATCATAAAACATGTACACAATTATTTCATTATCAGACTACAACTTCATTAGTTTAGATTGAGCAAACCTAATCTCACCAACTGGATCATATAAGTTCACAAATGGGTAGTACACATCCTTTTGTTCAAACTACGCACTTGAATAATATACATTGTCTTGAATAATGTACATTGTATTGTTTCTACTCTTCCAAAGTGTTGCGGACTCGCGGCCATGATCGTGACATGAGATGTGATGACTTGGTGCACCTTATATATGTATGCTTTACAATATCACAACAAGGTTCTTGGAGATAACATGCACAAACAAAGACACTTGCTAGAAAAGCAATATGAGGACAAGTCTAGTAATATGCTATACTTTGTCAACTTTCTATATTTCTTTGTGTTCTCAAGTAGATCTCCATTCATTCACTTTCAACTTATTGTTGGTCAAAGCCAGCCAAATCACTCAATACATTCAACAATATTTTCGTTGAGATAAACACTCTACCTGACTGTAAGAGGCTTCTTATCACACATATACAAAAGGCAATATCCACTAGTCATAAAAGATATGTATCCCAAAAGTTTGCTCCTTTACGAGCCGGCCAAGTGTTTCCCAAGTTATCAACCATCTATGAAAATTCCTTGCATGAAATGTGTTAGATTACTTGAAAGGATTAGCTAATTATGCTAAGTGAGAACATACTACGTACACTAATCAAGCCTTGTCGATCACGAAAACTGTTTAACAAAACTTAAAAAAAAAAGAACTATATGCCCTGGGTCGTTCTCATACGCCCTCCTATAACTCATTAGCTCGTACACTGCAGGGCGTATTCTTAATAACATAAAAAATCTCTAACTTTTTATTCTTAAAACTTGTAACATCATCCCAAATACTTTCTCAAAACAAAAGAACAAGTTTACAAGTCTTATTCCCTGATTTTGTAGCATTTATGTGTATATTCAAATTAGATTTTCTTGTACTTAAATGCCCTAAAAGCCACCAAGTTCATGTTTAAATAAGTTTATTATTTGATTGTAACATTATGGATCATATTTACTACTGCTGCCAAAACGGATTTCTAATATGGAAATGTTACTAAGGGCACATGGAGTGGGTTCAGCATCACCCCATGACGTCAAAAGGTGGCTTGTGAAGAGGAGACTTTCAGAATCAGCAAGAATTAAGAAAGTTCTAAATCTTACACCCCCCCCCCCCCATGCCGCAAATTACAAAGGAAATCACACACATACATGCCAATTCCAATCGGCAAGTTAAGCAAACACCATTCCACATGCGCTGGTGCAGATGACACCATGCCGAACCCACTCCTTGTGCCTTAAGCTCTTAACTTGGTAATAATATTGGCATTAAGTTAAGAGATCACTTACCCATAAGCATTAAGAAACTAATGGAATCCTATTACATTTAAGTAATCAAGCAAAATTATACTATAAAAACCTGGTTTAATATAGGTCCTTTCAATAAACTGGATCTATTTTATAATAATGAACATTCACAATTGTTAGATAGCCCATTTTTTCTCTTTAAATCAGATCTATGATAGTACCATTTATAGCAATAATGCTATATTATTTCTTTGTAGTAATGAATTTAAGTCTCTCTTTTCCTTTTACTTATACAAGATCTTGTTTTCTACAAATTACATCGCTCATTGTCTCAAGGTTTACAATTCCCACATAAATTGTATTTGTTACACTAAAAATCTATAGTCAATTTGTGACATCAATGATGATTGCCTATAAAAACATGTTGAAATCTACTAGTGTTGGAACAATTATTATTTAGAAACGTACACGTCCCTGTTATTGCTTGTTGTAATGGACAAATTAATTATTTAAGTAGGGTCATAAATTGACCCGTACCTTGAGACATTTATTGCATGACACATAATAACATAGTACAGGTAAAATTGCATTACTTAATAGGTACCATATCATAACACAAAAGCCAAACCGGCTACTAAATATGTTGTTAAGATTGGTAATGCACGTTTAGCATAACCTTATTACGCGTTATTGTTACATTACCATACAAGCATTTGGATTCTCATCACTGAACATTTGAGGCGCATACGAATAGTCCATGTAATACTTTGGAGGCCAAGATTCCATCTTTTTGGCTTCTATATTCGTATCGTCTTCCTTCTTTGCTTCTGGAGCTTCCTCCTTCTTCTTCTCCTCCTCTTTCTTCTCTTCCTCCTTCTTTTCTTCTTTCTTTTCTTCTTTTACTACAATGGAAGCTTGCTTTCTGGTTTTCTTGATTACATCATTCATTAACTTCGTAGGCTCAAGCACACCTGTCACCACCACTTGTTCGTTTGCCAACTCTGTCTTCACTGATTCAACACCTACATTAAAAACACAGTGATATAACCATAACCTTTTAGTCGTGGCCTCGTAGGTCATCATAAAATTCTTTTATAATTTTTACCTGTTACAATTAAGAAGTCCAACTCATTTTTTTTAAAAGAAACTCAGATTTTATATATAAAAATCCTAAAAGGAAGGCCAATGGACCCCCTTGACTCCCTACTTTTCGCCTATGAATAAAATGTCAACACTTCTAAACTTTAAAGTTATCAAAATGGTATACAACAACATTGTTGGATTTGAAACGTTTACCTCTGATCTTCCGAATCCTCTTTTGTAAAGCTTGTGCACAGGCGTCACAATGCATCGACATTTTCAGCACCACCGTTATGACAGGAGGTGGCTGCCAAAATATTAAACCTAAATGTCACATTGATCAACTTCTAAAACTAATCATAAACAATGATGGACATTGAATACAAGATAGATACGCATAGAAAATGTGAATAGTCCAAGGAGCATGCATCCAAAAATATGGGTGCTAGTGGGCATCAAACACAATAACAAAAGCAAATATCAACTGGTCCAACATTTTACGGTTGTGTGTTATTTTTGTAATTGGCAGCTTTCTCTCTTGTCTTTTTGGGTGATATGTACTAGTCACACACCACCTACAATGCATTTAGTTCAAGAGCTACATACATTATTACACACATATACACATCGTTACTAGTATGTACTAAGCATCGCTAGTGTTTTTTTTTTTTTTTTTTTTTTTTCTTCTGAATAGCTATTTTTTTTGTTATTAATGGGATTTAACCCCTCACAACTTAGAAAAACAAAGTTTTATCCAACAACTTTATACCATAGGTCAAAAACCCTTGAGTGTAGCATCAACTAATTTGCCACTCCTCATTACTAACTTAGTACCGAGTTTGCTTGCCACTAATAATTTAAGTTATACTGATCTTAGGTACCATCAAAGATTATTTTTCATTCAATTTTTTCACCCGTCATGCAAATTAGAAGCATTTATTATAACATAAATTCATTTATACTAAAATGGTATTAATAGACACTAAATCACTACATCACAGGAAATAAAGATTTTAGAAAATATGTGTTTTTTCTTACTTGGTCAACAGGGCCGGCCCTTAAGGGGTGCGGGGAGGACTCCCGGCCCGGGCTCAATTTCTCGGGGGCACATTGACCCTTCGGCAATCCACGTTTTCTTAACAGTGGTGTCCTTAATTCGATGGATTTTTGTATATTTGAGCCCCAAAATTTTTAATCAAGTATTAATCAAAGTGGAGGGTAGTTTATATAAAACAGAAAGTAAATAAAGGTTGAGAGAGGTTAAGAATTAAAGAAGAAAATAAAATGGTTTGAAAAAAAAATTACAGGTTTATTAATGAGTGTAGGACTAGAGAGAATGAAAAAAATAAAATGAAGAAGACTAACACTTAGTTATTTTTGCTTTTTACCGGTTGGTTTTGACTTCCTTTTTAACTTTTATTTTTTGTTATGAAACAATTGTTTTTAATTGCCAAACTTTAACCTAAGTGGGAAATAAAATTTGATCCATCAATTTGATATTACTTTAATCATAGCTTAAAAAAATAGTTTACATTATTTATTTCGTTAAGGTCTAAAGCTAAGGATAAGAGGCACAATTTTTTACAGCTCGGTCCAGACACCTGAATTTTCAGGACCGGCGCTGTTGGTCAATTAAGTAGGGTATGGAAGGAGTCAAAAGAATGAAACTAGCATTTATTTCACATGGATAACCGTGCAACATGCCATAAATGCTGAGTTTCGATCGACATCAAAGACACCAAATATTTACAAAATTTTTAAAACCCTGATTATATTTCCAAATATATATCATAAAATTAAGACATGTTGATGCGTTTTGTTTTATCTTGTGAAGCATAAAGATGATGTCCATCACGGTATGATGTCAAAAGGTGAACAAATTTAATATTTTATCACATCATTTCACATCGATAAGTGTACCGCATGAGTTGTGGGTGTCACCCTCCCTTTTAAGTTTTGACCCTTCATTCTGTTTATACTATTTTCTTACTTTGTTATGTAGCTTTCTAGTCACCAAAAACGTAGTGCGAGTGATCACAAGTTGTACTGTAACCATTCCAGTATATATATAATTAATATTGTAATGGGTACGTACCATTTATATTTGGACCCACTTTTGTTAATCATTCAATGATTGTTGGTGTATACTTGTATAGAATAACTAATATTAATGCTTAATTCTAAAGGAATTATTAACCTCGTCTTTCTTCTCTTCCTTTGCGGTTCGGGCTGTTGTTTTTTCTCCGGCTCAGGCTCGGGCTTTGGCTCCGGAGGTTTGGGGAGTGGGGATTTGATCTCAACTTTTCGACTGGTTTTCTTTTGAACCCTTTCGCTTAGTTTTGTCGGGTCTAATTCCTTTCCTTTTATCACCACCTTGCTAGCCTTGCAATCCGTCATTACTTCTTTAACACCTACTCGAAATTCAAAACTATGACTAACTACTTTAACTAATCATAACATGCTACATAAACTTTTTTAAATCACTAGTTCACTACTAGAAATATGGTATTTATGACCACAATTTGGTCGCAAATACTCAGTTTTCTAGTAGCTAGATGAAAAGTAGTGAAAAGAAAGACCTTGAAAACCTCTCAAAGATCTTGCAACTTTTCTAGCACAAGCTCCACAATGCATATCAACCTTCAACACAACTTCTTCATCAATATCTTCTGTTTTCTTCTTCTCTTCTTCCTCCTTTGGTTTCTCATCTTTTTTCTCCTGCAAAATTCAAAATAACTAATGTATTAAAATATATTTAACTAAATAGGGTATACATGTTTATATATTGATCAGGAAATGCTACTTACTTCTTCACCCATTATATTTCTGAGAAATGATACCAATGTTTTAAAGTACAACCTACCCTTTGAATTGCTTTGAATATTTTGAAAGTTTATAAGATAAATTTGATTATATAAGCACAAAAAAACACCATCTCTATCTATTTTCTTGTGGAGTGGGGTGGCTCAACATTTAAGCATACAAGAGGTGGGGTGGGTGGAGGTAAGAATGCAAATATGATGTGGGATGGACAAAACGTCCTATGCAAAGTCAGCAATATTCATTGCATTTTGGCCGTACTATATAAAATACCAAGACAATTACCCTACATCAACACATGAGATGAACCCCATTACATTTTTCTTTTTTTCACCTTCCTTGTTTGTACTTCTCCTTTAGTCTTTTCATTAATGTTTTCACACCCTTAATGAGTATGAAATTCAACACACTTTAAGCCTTGAATTAATATATGAAACAACAGGTATCCATTGAAATACTAACTATGACACGTAATTAAATGATGAACTGAACGGGTTTGAAAGTAGAATCTTAAAGGATATTGATGGCTAAGAGTTTTTGGATAAGTTCCATCCTCGTAGTTTGGGATTATATTTGTACAAATGTTAAAAGAATTTTATATTGTAAAGGTGTCCAACCTAATATCAAGTAAGGTTAATTGTCATACATATTACTAGGATGAGCACACTAATCAATTCAACCATAACACCATGTAAATCCATGTGTTATTTCTTTCTAGTATATGTGTTCTTTTTCATTGTCATATGCCTCATCTTGATGTACATGATTTGTGTGTTGGCTAATTAAGAAGTTATACGAGTTTGGTAGCTAAAGTGATTTTGTGATGTTTAAATATTTGATGTCTTACAAGTTCAATACTGAGAAGTACAATGGTTCAAACAATTTCACCAAGTCGAAGGTGAGGATAAACGTTTTTTATGGTTCAAGATGGTTGTACAAAGACAATTAAAGAAGGTAACTGTTGTAAAATAACTATGAAATTGAATTAAGAATTAACAACCAAATGCTTCGAGAGCTTATTATTGACGATAAAGAAAGAGAATTACAAACGAATTGAAAAGAAAACGAGTTACAGACGAATTGGACCTAATTGGATTATATAAACCCTAATCCCTCTTTAGTCTGTTAAAGTTTGTTAAAACTTCCAGACTTGACAACACTAGTCCCTCAACCTTTTCAGCTTCTACTTTATTGACTCTAACTATTAACCAGTAAAAGACTTTGATAAATGTCACAACTGGTCCCTCAAACTTTCTTGACCAGATTTGACTTATTATTTGACATTTGATTTTGACTTATTATCTAACAATCTCCACCTTAAATCAACAATCAAACATCCATCCATCTTATCACCCATCCAAACATGAATCAAACACCAGTTCTCCACTGATTTGAACACCTCAAAACAGCTACATACACACCAGATTCACCTTGGACCATTCTGCCCTTCTTTAAGCCATCTATCATAACTATTGTTGTTGCTTATGCAGTCTTCAAGTCTGACCCATATTCCATATTGCTTTCCAAACTCAAACAACACTCCAAGACCTAATAAGCATCAACAATTTTGACCCATTCACAACCTCCTGCTTCTGCACACTCAGAAACATCTCAAAACATGACCATTTTACCCCTGCAGTCAGTTTTGACCTCAACCACCATTTTAGGCCTAACCACCATGAACAAAACATTATTACCCCATAATGAATACAATTCCTCCTTCACTTCATTACACCACTTGTCCATATTAGCTGATTTTCCAAAATCTTCACAAGTCAAAAGCTTCCCAGCTTTCCACCTTGACCTGTCCTTATCACAACACAAATTTTCACTAAAAACAACACTGCACAACTGAGAATCTTTCTCTGTAACATCCCCAGACTCCACCTGAATCTGAACAGACTTCACCTCTGCTTGTACAGGCTCCACCTTAGTCCAAACATTCTTTAAACATAGCCAAAATCTGCTACATTCTAACCTTGGCTTCTCAACATCTAGCCTACATATCCTGAACACTTCCATAACATCAGAATACCCCAAGAACCCTTGGCCACCTATTCTTGATTCCCACTTAAACTACCTAGAATTATCATTCTCTTCAAAGCCAATCAACCTTCCAACCATTTCCAAAATTACCCTTCTTGGAAACAAATCTTCTCTGATCAGAATACCACCTCCACTTAGAGTTCTACCCTTTGATATCCCACATACAACATTATGAACCTTAGTTGACTGAACCATTTCAAAGAATCCTAACCTGTTCACCCAATTCTTCAAAATATCACCCTGTAACCCACCTATAACCTCCTGTTTACAGTTTCCAACCATTTTATGTTCACCATTGTGATCATCAAACTCTATATCTTGAGGCTTAACATAACATCAAGAACATATACATTATTTTCTTGTCTTGTCCCTGACATCACTATCACAGAATCTTTCATTACTAGGATTTTACCATCCCTCAACAACACATGATAGCCTTTTCTTTCAAAACAACCTAATGACAAAACACTCATTCTTAGATCAGGAACATATCTTACATGATGAATGTCCATCACCATTCCATTATACATTCTAAATGTAACTGTCCTAATTCCAAGAATTTCACAGATTCTGCCATTAGCAACCTTGACTACCCCAAGATAATATTTCAAATTACTGAAATACCCTTTCACATGTGTCATTCCAAATGAACCTCCTGAATCCATCACCCACTGTTTATCACAGAACTCATCACATGTCACAACAAGAACATCATAATCATCAAATCCTTCTGATGAATCATCTTGTGGATTGTGATCACACATGTTGCTCTGTTCACCCTTTCTCTTCTTCTATTCAGGGCAATATTTCTTCAGATGATTCTCTGAATGACACACATAACACTTTCTCTTGAATCTTGATTCTCCCCTGAACTTAGAACACCTTTGATCACCTTTTCCCCTCACCAAAAGCCCTTCTCCACCTTCTTCCTTAGGCTCTACCCTTCAAGGTATCTACAAAGTGCTCATAAGATTCAGGCAATGATGTCAAGAAGATTATTTCCCGATCTTCTTCATCAATCTCAACATCTATATTTTCAAGATCCAACACCAACTTATTGAACTCATCTGTATGCTCTTCCATTGTCCTCCCATAGCCCATTTGAAATGTATACAACCTCTTCTTCAAATACAACCTATTGGCCAGGGACTTAGTCATGTACAATGACTCAAGTTTAGCCCAAATACCTGCTGCACTTGTTTCCTTGGACACTTCCCTGAGAACTCTATCACCAAGACTCAGAATTATTGCACTATGGGCCTTTTCTAACATATCTTTCTTCTCTTTCTTCTCTTTCTCTGCCAATCCAACATGCATGTTATTTTCACCCAACAAAGCATCAATAAGACCCTGATGGACCAACAGTGCCCTCATCTTCAACCTCCACAGGCTGAAATCATTCTTCCCAGCAAACTTCTCCAACTCGAACTTTGTTGTCACCATTCTTGATCATTAAACACTGATAACAATCACCGATTTCACAAGATTGAGCAACGAGGCTCTGATACCAATTGTTGTAAAATAACTATGAAATTGAATTAAGAATTAACAACCAAATGCTTCGAGAGCTTATTATTGATTATAAAGAAAGAGAATTACAAACGAATTGAAAAGAAAATGAGTTACAGACGAATTGGACCTAATTGGATTATATAAACCCTAATCCTTCTTTAGTCTGTTAAAGTTTGTTAAAACTTCCAGACTTGACAACATCGGTCCCTCAACCTTTTCATCTTCTACTTTATTGACTCTAACTATTATAAAGCAGTAAAAGACTTTGATAAATGTCACAACTGGTCCCTCAAACTTTCTTGACCATATTTGACTTATTATTTGACATTTGATTTTGACTTATTATCTAACAGTAACACTAGCCAAATTACCAATTATGTGGAGTGTATATTAGTTAGAGCATCTGTAACACAAGTATTTTTAATATATATGAACCTACATAGAGGCGGTGTGGAGGAGAGAAGCCACTGAATTCCCTAGGTTTTGATGAAAGAGCTATTGGTTACATTGTCACAATTTACGCAACATTCTTGGAGGAGTGAAAGAGATTATGTGGGAGAGGGCTTTGATCTGTCTCTGTGTGTGTGTGGTTTGGGGGGGGGGGGGGTTTCTAATCATTGGAAGTTAGTCCTAATCCAAGTGGGTTCACATGTGAAGTTGAGAAAGATAAACATGGAAAAGAGAGATAAGCAAATGGGTATTATTTAATAGTTATTTAAATGTTTAGAATTACTAATTAGGAGTTTTGCTTATTTTATTTATTAGCTAACTAGTTATTTGAGTTCTAATAGGATTAGGTTTGGGGTTGTTTGTGGTATCTAATTGATAAGAGTTGGATAGAGGTCTTCCACCAAACATGGGAGTTAGTCCTTAAACCCAATGATAGTAACCCGGTATCTTGAAAGTGGGTGTACGAAACAAAGAAACAAGCATATGGTTCACTTAAAAGGGTTAAGGTGTGTCTAGTTGCACCGGGGTTCTTTCAAGAGTATGGTTTATACTACGACGAAACTATCAACCCAATTGCAAAGATAACTACTGTTCAGGTGCTAATAGCACTTGTTTCAAGTAATAGTTGGAAGATGTGGCAAATGAATGTAATATAACATGTTTTTATACAGAGATCTAGATCGAGCAATTTACATGGAACAACCGATAGGATTTGAAGCTAAAGCAAAACCCGGTTACATGTGTAAACTAAAAAAAGGCCCTATACGGGTTAAAGCAATCTCCTCAAGCATGGTACGGAAAAATCTCAGAGTTTCTTGAGTACAATTGGTTCGTAGGAACCACGGTTGATGCGAGCCTATTCATTAAAGTGAAAGGAGTAAAGGTGGCTATCGTTCTTGTATATGTGGATGATTCATTGGGAGACTTGGCAACTCAAATAAAATTGAACACCGGTTTAGAATGAATGATTTGAGTTACATGAAACATTTTCTTGGGTTGGAACTTGAATATGAGAAAGATGACATAGTTTTTACACCAAAGAAAATATTCAATAGATATGTTAATGAAGTTTAAACATGTGTGAATCCAAACTTGCAGTTACTCCGATTGATGTCAATGTAAAGTTATACCCAGATGATGGTAAGGCAGTAGATGATCAAACCGAGTATAAACGCATCGTAGGCAGTCTCATTTATTTGACTTTGACAAGACCCGACATTGCGTATGTTGTTGGTGCATTAAGTCGATATAGGCATGGAAAACCACAGTTTTATGCAGCTCGTTAGCCATTAGATACACAAAAAGGGACTATTGATCTTGGAATACAGTTCAAGAGGGAGCAAAGCGTGGAGTTATGTGGTTATTGTGATGCGAAGTGTGCTCATGACCTAGTTGCCGTCAGTCCACAACTGGTCATGTGTTTATGATTTGAGCGAGTGCGGTGGTGCAGTAAGAGACAACCAATTATGTCATTATCGATAATATAAGCCGAGCTAAGCAAAGTGTGGAGTTATAGGGAATCTGCTGTTTGAAATCGGGTGTATGCAAATAAACGAATTGTTTGAATGTTTGAGAGTTTGAGAGGGAAACACTATAAAGGGAATTTTGTAAGTTAGTTTTATAAACATAACACGCATTTACAAATGATATTGTTCGACCCTATATACACATTGTGAACCGGTTTGATCAAAATAGACACAAGTGTTCATAACCACCATAACCGCTAATAACTACCTTGTGACACAATGGTTCACTTATTCATATTTTAGACTTAGAATATTATTTTCAATATACAATAACATATGTTTCTATGATTAATAATCAAGATTATGTTCAAACATTATCTCCCCTAATCTTGATTCATTAATCTTCTTCTTGCAACCTCTTTATTCTTCGCTTGACGATCTTGAACGCTTCTTTGGTGGAAGTTCTTCATCTCTACATTCCTTCTTCATCTTCCCTCGGCTACATCCACTCAGTTCTCCCACTTCCACCGTGAGTTCTCATCCCTTGTACTTGAGTTGGTACATTTCAATATCTCCAAATTTCTTACATACACCTTCCCAAGTGTTTTGACAATTTCGTCTTCGTAAGTTAGTTTAGGCGTTCCAAACTCGTATCCCATGGCCAAGGCAATCATTGCCCAATTCTCATCTTCGGTGACCTTGTGATACCCACCAAACCATTGCACGGTCATATAAAGTTCCAATAAACTAATTGGATAGCCTTTACAATCTAATGGTGGCATAGGGGCATTGATTCTTATTTTCATGAAATATGAACCATTCTATAATCCTTTTAAATTGTGCCTCAAACTTTGATTAATGTCATTGAACCATAGTGGTTATGTGATTTAAATCCATAAACACAATAGAATATTGCAAACTTGATTTCTTCGAGGAGTACATAATCGACCCTTTCTCCATGAAGGTTTCGGCCTTTTTTTTTTGTCTTTCTTACTAGAGAATTCTTCAAAGTGTTTGGACAATGATGATAGTTCTTTATCCTCTTTAGTTAAGCGATCCACATGATAATAATCCTGCATAATTCTTTTTCCTTTGTTGTATTGCACCTCAGTTGCGCCTCTTGTAGGGCTGTAGGTTTCTTGTTTGTTCAAAGGGCACTTGAAAGTGAAATGATTTTCTCCTTGACATCTTCTACACGTAATGATCTTCACCTTCTTGATTTCTTTTGGTTTTTGAATTGACGGGGTTGTATATGTGGCAAATATCTCCATTGAATTCAATTTCAAAACCTTCTTGTGTAAGTTTTTCGATGCTAAGGACATTTTTCTTCAAAGTTGGGACATAATAAACCGATATAATTTGATTAACTGTCCTACACTCGATACTAACACGCTTCCCTTCCCTCTAAGTATTATTTCCTATAACCTTCTAGACTACCCTCTATACAAGCGAATTGGTCAAGAATGTGAACAAACTCTTGTTGTTACATCCGTGTTCTCTCCTTGTCAAACTTGATACATCGTCCAACCCTTGTTATCCGTCCATTTCACCATAAATTCTATCTTTCCCATATTCTTTGGGCAATTCTTTCGATAGTGGAATGGTTCTTTACATAAACTACAACACATACCTAGCGGATAATCGACAATAAGATCCTTCTTTTTTACATGGCGGTTGGACTCCTTTTGGGCGTTTAACTTCTTAAATTCATCGTCTCTCACAGACTTTGATGATGATCCGATGTTGAAAGTTGAAAACTTGATGTCGAAAGGGTCTACACATCTCTCTATCTTGTATCCCACAGGTGGCCCTCACGGCCTTTAACTTGTGATCCACATGATCACTAACCGATCCGGGGAATAATGGCGAATCTTCACAACATCTTTTGTCCCTGGACTACAAATATCTTTAGTTCTTCAACCACGTCGAAAATTTCACAGATCTTCTGGATCTTCGGCTCTGATGCCATGTTCAAAATCGGGTGTATGCAAATAAATGAATTATTTGAATGTTTAAGAGTTTGAGAGGGAATATTATAGAAGGAATTTTGTAAGTTAGTTTTATAAACATAACAAACACACATTTACAAATGACATTGTTCGACCCTATATATACATTGTGAACCGGTTTGATCAAATAGATACAACCGTTTTATAACCACCATACCCGCTAATAACTACCTTGTGACACATGGTTCACTTATTCCTATATTAGACTTAGGATATTATTTAGAATATACAATAACATATGTTTCTAAGGGGCTGTTTGGCAAGTGCTGAACCACTAAGTGCTGAATCAGTAAGAGGTCTGAATGGGTAAGAAGCTTTGAACCAGTAAGTGATAAGCTAGTAATGGTTGTTTGGTTAGACCTCTGAATAACTCTACAAAATTACTATTTTACCCTCACCTTCTTTTTATAAAAATAAAAAATAAAATCAAGTAAACATTAAAAAAATATCACAGACTATATATTCTTTCCTTTTTTCTTTCTTTGTCTTCAAACCCACACAAACACACCACTCCACACACACACGATTCTTTCTGTCTCTCTATTTTTCTTTTTCTTTGACCACACAAAAACACTCACACCACATAACAGTGAAGTAGAGAGAGATGGGAGAAGGAGGAGGAGATGGACGAGGCAGCAGTGACGGAGGACGGTGGTCAGTGGAGATGGTGGTCAGTGGAAAAAACAGTTGTAGCGGAGATGGGAGTGACGGATGACAGCGGCGCAAGAGGAGAGGGAGGAGAGGAAGGGGGTAGTGGCAGGCGGGGAAGGAGATGGAGGAGGCGGCGGCGCAGAAGGAGGGAGAGGGAGGTAGGTAGGTGCGGCGGTGGAGGCCATTCAGAGGGGAGGGGCAGATGAGTCAAGTTTTTCATTCAGCATGTATACAAAACTGAACGTTCAGTCTTAATGGTTCAGTTCAGAGGGCCAACCTTTTGCAACCGATTCAGAGGTTACCTCTGAATGACTACCAAACAGCCTCTAAGATTAATAATCAAGATTATGTTATAACATACAATGTGGCAACTCAAGGGTTAGTTTGTTTAGTCTATCTATTGAAAGAGTTAAACCAAGATGTTATGTAAAAAGTTAAGATGTTCTGTGACAACAAATAAGCTATTCAATTAGCTGAATATCCTATGTTTCATGCTCGATTAAGCATGTTGAATTACACTACCCTTTCGTACGTGAGAAGGACTTGAAAGGAGAGATCAAGTTGGTGTAGTCTCAGTTAGTAGGTGGCTTAACTAAAGGTTAAACTAAGGCAAGAAGAGATGTGCTTGGCTATAGGATCGAGATTGAGAGGAGTGTAAACAAAGCAATCCCGATCCAAAAGTGAAATAAACAGATAAAAACATGGTTTGGTGAAGATTAATCAATAAGTAATTTACTATATTTAAACTACAAATTGTAAAGGGTGCCAATGAGGTAGTGGTGGAGTGGTTGGGGAAAGACTTGGTGTTTCTTGTGACCCAGGTTCGATTCACACTCTCCTCATTATTTTCTACGGCATCCGGGCAATGATGGTAACAAACGCACCGAGGAGCGTTTGATCCTCAGCCGCACCCCGGTTTTCACCCAGCTGTCGAGCCCGGTTAAGTTAACGTAGTCTGGGGCAGACCTTGGCTAGGGCTGCCGATTAGGCAGTGTGACATTGGGTCACTCACAAGGGCGAAGCTTGGTTCGCCAATTGGGAGGGGCCGGACTCAAATTTTTTCGATCGGTAGTGGCAAATCGGCAGGGGCCGGACTCAACCCAGACTAAATTTACCTACGAAAAATCATAAATTTTCACTAATACACCAAAAACGGGGGGGGGGGGGGGGGGGGGGAGGGCCACCCCTGGCCCTCACAATGCTTCGCCTCTGCACTTTTATAAAAGTCACCGTTAAAAAAAAATTGTAAATGGTTTAGAAAAAGTTAGCTTGAAGTCTAATGTTATAAATAGTGGGTCTATTTTTCTTAGGGGCTGTTTGGTAGCCTCTTAATGTTATGTGCCGATGCGGACCCAAAGGCCAAACGCATGCCTTAAGCAGCTGTTACGCATGCATTAATTATGGAGCATAACATCACATTTGATTTAGTCTTAGTTTTGTTTTAATGTGCTAAAATAATGGAGAGATCATGGGGATACCCATATCTTCACGTAAGTTACGTTTACTTAGGAGTTGATTTGGATTTCTTGTTATTGGTTTTCCTATAAAAAGGCTATGCCTTTATGAATATGGATAGGAATGAAAATGATAAAATTGGTCTAATTTCTCTCTATATTTCTTCTGGTCTTCTCTAATCTCCATTCTATTTATCTCAAATCCAAGTGGTACATAACATTTGGTATCAGAGCCGCCGTGATCCCCCGGACTCATGGTTGCTCACGCTCTTTCCAAAACCGAGTTCCATCAATGGATGAATAAATCCTTTGCGAAACTCGAGTCTCAATTGCAAACCATTTTAATCGAGCTCCGATCGATTAGAATCGCTCGGGAAGCCGTCCAAACTCCTACACTTCCACCAGCGGCTTTCGCTACCTCACCACCACTTTATCGCATGCACAAAAAACAACCCGGAACCCGTATCACCAGCACCGACAACCGCTCCAAAGGAAGCACCGTCAAAACGTGCAACTTTAGTTGTACCGACGGTGCATAAATCTCAAAATCAATTGCACCAAAATGTCATTATCGAACGTTTGCCCATGTTATGGTTTTCAACAAGACAAGTGTCATGCAACACCGATTTGCTTTGAAGTGGATGGAGGATTT